>DF243660.1:17211-37486 GCA_000507305.1 Breviolum minutum Mf 1.05b.01 | reverse complement strand
GCTTAAAGTTTATTGGCGCAATGCCCAAACAGGAGCTCTGAAGCTTTCTCCAAGCAATTTGATGCCATTTATGAATAGAGGTAGAGGCGACATTCCGCTACCATTCCAACGGCTGAAACTTCGAGAATTCCTTGGCCCAGAACCAGAAATTTCAGAGTGGAAATCGGAAACAAGTTTGATGAGTTTGAGAACTTGTGTAAGTTTGAGAGCTTGCAGAGTCTGTAGCTGTCGTGATAATTGAAAAGCACAGTGTGCCCACCTGTGTGCCCCGGTTCACATTATGTTTGGAACGGAGAAAATTATCACAAGTACCTATGACAAGTGACTCAAGTAAATTATCACAAGTATCACTCAATTTAATTATCACAAGTATTTTCACAAGTAACTTTCACAAATAATTACCACAAGTTGGGGATAGAAAATTATCACAAGTACCTATGACAAGTGACTCAAGTAAATGATCACAAGTACCTATCACTCAATTAAATTATCACAAGAATTTTCACAAGTAACTTTCACAAATAATTATCACAAGTTGGGGAAAGAAAACTATCACAAGTACCTATGACAAGTGACTCAAGTAAATTATCACAAGTATCACTCAAATAAATTATCACAAGTATTTTCACAAGTAACTTTCACAAATAATTACCACAAGTTGGGGGTGGAAAATTATCACAAGTACCTATGACAAGTGACTCAAGTAAATTACCACAAGTATTCTCACAAGTAACTTTCACAAATAATTATTTGTTCGAGACTGAGATTTCTTTGGGGGGTGAAACGAACCAAGGATCCGGAACCAACTGAAGCCAAAACCTCCAAGACACTTGCGAATAAAACCAAAATCTCAAATTCCCAGATTGTCCAAGAGACAGGAGGCGACACTAACAGCCACAAGGTTTGCAGCCAACTAAACATTTTTTTCCTGTCGTTGGATTCAAAGTCTCTGAATTGTTCATTCACCAATTTCAAGCTCACCCTTACGTAGGCCATCCGGCCAAAGAGGCATCCCAATAGGGAAAGGTCAGAGAGCACTAAAATTCCGATATCACAAATAGGAACGAATAAACAAGTTAAACACACTCAAGTCGAAAAAGTAAAAAGGTAAACCACAACTATTCAACAATCAATCAAGCTAGCAAACGCCAAGAGTAAATTTCGACACCAAAGTTGACCAACAATTCTATTCATGACATCTATGCTCTCTACATCCATCCTTGGTTGTAAGGATGCTTGGTAATCCACTTAAGAGTGGATAGGTGCAAATTTATCGGAAGCGGAAATTGTTCAGCGGCTATGTACAGAATGTTGAGGAACAAATCTAAAAGTACACTGAAGTCATTAAATTCAGGAAATGGCAAGAAACACAGAATTGTGTCAATCATTATGATCAACACGTTGCAGTGGCGCAGGTGGTAGTTGTATTCCAAGGCATTGGACACTGCACCTCCAAAGTTCTGCAACGAATAAGTAGGTTGAGCAGAAAAGGTTTCACCCTCTGCCATGGCGGTAAAAAGGTGTGGAGGTAAGCCGGTCTGCTTGGCATAAGTAGCGGACGCGAAGCATATGTAAGTCTTCTTTACAAGAAAAAGAAGGTCATCCGAGAGGTCAAAGCGCTGAAGAAATTGAAGAAATTGCGTCACATTGAGGAGATGATCGATGTCAAAGTAGATCATCAGCAGCAAAGGGGGCGAAAGGAAGCTCAAAGTTGTAGACCTAAGAGGTACGAGTACCAAGTCAAAATTGGGAAGAAAAATGATGATGTCAATAGACAAATACGTGCAATGTAAATTGTAGTGCAAAAGGCGCGGACGCGGTGTTGGAATTCATCACCTGGGCGGGTAGGGAGGGGAAAATTTGAAATCAAGTGGTAGTTCTGTTAAGGCATCTTAGTGTTAAGCTGAAATCAAACTATGTTTAATGTATTGCAACTCAAATCTTAAAGCCAAAAGGATACGGTACAAGATAAACTTATCAACTTGGCCAATAGGCAAAATGAATCACAAGCACGAACAAAGGAGTCTGAAATCGACAAAGAATTTGAATGCAAATAAATTCAGTCTCTCCAAATAAACAAATGTCTACTCCGTTAGAAATTGACCTTATTTGTTCGAGACTGAGATTTCTTTGGGGGGTGAAACGAACCAAGGATCCGGAACCAACTGAAGCCAAAACCTCCAAGACACTTGCGAATAATACCAAAATGTTCCTATTGCCTCCTTGTTGGTTTAGTTGTCAAACACCGCGTACGCAATTACTTAGCACGCAGTATTATAAAAGAAATTAAATTTATATAATATCGTTCATATTTAACTTACAACTCACACGACATGCAACGAAGCGGCGATTTAAATTCAACCTTTTTCCTTTAGTTATTTCTCGAGGTCGGGGGTTGAAATCACGAAGACCCAAATTGTCATAGGTCAGATCAAAGCCCAAATTTTCATAGGCCATGCGAGATAGTTCTTACCCCCTGCAACCCAAGGGTGGGGAGAAGAAGAGCGATGTAGGGTGGGGTTGCGAAAAATCAACCTCAAAATTTCAAGAGGTCCCACCCACACCAACCCTTGAAATGAAAAATGTCGAAATAAAAGAATTGGCATTTCACGTGAGATTCCACTTCTTGATTTGTGTTGTGTCATTCATGCGCAGAGGCTCATGCAAATCAGGACATCGACAGTACCACAACAAGAAGCACAACTTGAAAACGGAAGTTTCAAAAAGTTGAGGTAAACCTCCTACTTTTATTTTCAAGCCAACAAGAACGCAAAAAAAAAAATGCTAGGCAACAAGGAACAACGGTTTACGAGAACGACACCAAACGTTCCTATTGCCTCCTTGTTGGTTTAGTTGTCAAACACCGCGTACGCAATTACTTAGCACGCAGTATTATAAAAGAAATTAAATTTATATAATATCGTTCATATTTAACTTACAACTCACACGACATGCAACGAAGCGGCGATTTAAATTCAACCTTTTTCCTTTAGTTATTTCTCGAGGTCGGGGGTTGAAATCACGAAGACCCAAATTGTCATAGGTCAGATCAAAGCCCAAATTTTCATAGGCCATGCGAGATAGTTCTTACCCCCGTCTTTCATCGAGCTAACAACTCATCAAAGGATCTAGTTTGGAAACGCCGCATGATAGCATCACTCAACACTATGTCACCTTTGGGAGTTCCATGCAAAAGCTCACATGACTTCAGGTGCTCACCTCGGGATGGTAAATCCGCAATGTTGCTTGGTGATGCAACCCTCTCATACCAAGCTCCTGTAGGTTGTGATGCATCTATGAAAGAAATCTCACGAACTATAAGGAACATGCTCAAAGAAGGGCTGGCACCTTTAATCAAAGAGAACCTGGCAGCTTCGTTGTCAATAAACCAAAGGGACGGTCAGTTCATCAAGGTGTCACTGTACCGAAATCTCAAGACCAAAACAGCATAGGCTTCGGCCTGAGATATAATCTGTTCACCTGACAATGCCTGCCACGCTGAAATCAAACTAGGATCGATCGATCCCCAATGCACCACTGTACGCCCACTGTGTCGGTCAAACAAGATGGCTCCCCAAGTTGCAACACCACCTTCAAAGGCCGCATCAGTGTACACGATCAATGGAGTCTTTACCTCAAAGCAACGGACGATACGGGGTTGCAGGGCCTCAAGCATCTTGCATGTGCTATCGACTATGGTTGCAACCTGTGATTTATCATATCGCCATTGCTCGTAGTTGCTCAGAAGATACGTGGGAAATTTGATTGCTCGACCCATGAAAAACCTGCCAGCGAAATTCAAGAGCCCCTGTAGCACCGAAATGTCATGACTGCTAAACTTGCCAGCGTCCTGGCATGACCGCAGCATACGGACTATCCTTTCGACTCGAAGACCCCACTGAACAAGGTAGATAGATGAAACTCAACGCCCAACACTGACATCACTGATCCAAAGGGCGCCTTTCTGCCCACTGCGTGTTGCCAACCAAGTCGAGCAGCGTAAGCAAGATGGTGGTCCCATGGCTCAGATTGCTGTATTCAACGACAGGAAAGTCGTCGTAGAAAACAGACGCCAACACATTGAATTTGCGTACCAGTATTGCCCATAAAGCTCTCGTAAGCTTGTTAAAAGCAAAGACAGATGCAGAAGCTCCAAATGGTCAAGATCGACTCACAAAGTAGGCCCACGTCCCGCAGGTTTTACGCACCCCCAAGACACTGTGATGCAGTGAACTTGGCAAGATACCGACTTGCTTGTAAGCCTTGCTCAAGTCAACTCCTCGGCCTACCAAAGAAACTTCGCCCTTTACCGATGGATGCTTCCAGCCCGTCAAGACTTCACCAGTACTAAGTCGCACATGCACTTCATCTCCACCAGTGTGAAGCTCGCCAACAAAAACCAAGAAGCAACTCAGGAAGTCAGTGTCATGTAGATCCAAATACGAGGATGAGCCATAGGCCTCGTTGATTTTGGAAGCTTTGAAGTTGTCAATGACACGTGGTTTCCGTTCCTCTCCTTGAAAGAGGATAAACCTGGGGGTCATGCTCCAATGCTCCGTCCCAAGCTTCGAAGTCACATCGTCTTCATCATAATATGGTCCTTCAAGAAATCCCAGCTCCACTTCCGCCATCGTCTCATCCCAAAGGGTTTTAGCCGACTCTCTCTCTTCGTCCCCAAAAGGTCTCGTCATCACAGATTTGCGTTGCCACTTAGCAGATTTGTCCAAGCACTCAACTGTAGTGATGGGCGGGTTCCATCTCTTGGCAAAAAGATTCGATTCGGTTTCCCAACCTGTCAGTGGGACTCCATCTCTCAGAAAGGATACAACGTTCATGTCTTCGAAGTTCACCTCTTGCAGAAGTCTCTCGAATAACAGTATTTTCTTATTCACTGTTATCTTGGCAAGCGATGGGTTCATTCTATCATGAAGCGCCTTCTCCTCTTGTTTCAACTCATCCGCCAACTTTAAACAGTCTTTCATAGCCTCGTTTCGCAATCTAGCCATCTCATGCATACCTTTTGTGACCACGTTGAAAGCTGCTCGTTTCAAGTCGTCTGGAACACCTTCAGTCGATTCAACAGGGTGAGGCAGTTGGAGAGCACATTTCACATGCTCTTCATAACTTCGAAATATCCCCACTTCGAACTGTTTTTGCTTCTTACCCCCGTTGTTTGTAGAAACTGTTCGCAGGATTTTGCAAGACGCATCGTTTGCAACATTGTCAACTGTTTGAATAGCGGAAAATTCTGGGATCAATTGTTTGTGTTTGATGGCCTGACTGCTTGCTTTAGCCAGAGCGTCAAGGCGAAATTGTTTGGTTGTAAACGCCAACCTTTGTTTGTCAACCAACGTAGCAAGTAAATCAATGTATCTGGAACATAAAATTGCTGGATACTCGGCTTCGGCGGCTGTTGCAAAGGCCCATTGACCTGAGGATTTTTGCACTCCCCACGGCAAGTGTTCGTGGCCTCCATCACATTCACATGCAAGAGGCTGCAGGCATGGCGTCGAAGACAAGAGTTTTGTATACTTATCTCTCTTACCACCGTGCATGCAGGCTGCATAGATAATTTCATGCAGAGAGAAATACCAATCAATGAAGCCTTGGTCTCGAGTTTGCTTCACGAGTGAGTGGCCATAACCAGCTCCGAACTGGGTTCTCAATGACCAAAATCACTCCGCATCGATAGCACTGCAGCATCACTTGTACGGCTGTTCTGTAAACACGATTCGCTGCATCAACTTTTTGTTGATCGTTCTTTGACAAGTTTTTCAATCCCAGTAAAGCATGTGCATCACGCAAAGGCACAGGCTCCGGAGCTCCTCTGGCTTTCTTTGCAGCTGGAATTGCTTGTTCGCGGGCACGAGAACAGGTTCCACATGGCAAGCCCATATGGCATGCTATTGGGTTCATTTCGTGAATCATTGAATTCAAAAGTCCGGCACTCTCTGGATGTGACATATCCACTTCCAAGATTCTGCATTTGGGTGAAAATCGATTCCTGTGGAAGTCGACGGGAAAAACTTGAAAGCCACGTTTTTGAGCTGCAGCACTAAGCGCTGCAGATCCTGCACATAACTCCAGGAAAACAACAGGGGCTGGTGGTTTACCAGGCGTTGGTTCCAAAATAGCATTATCACGCACTGTTGAAGAAATTCCGTCATGCACTGTGTCCCCATTCTGTCAATGGCTGCACTCTGAATAAGGCCTGTCCTTGTGGCAGCCTTTGAAATAGCACTTGTGAAGTCCATTGTTGCATCGCTTCTTACGCTGGTGATAGCACTGACCAGTCTGATATCGTAGACACAGAAATTTTCCATCCGGCATCTTGCTCACACAATTGTTGGGCATGTTTTTCAAAAGGTCAGCAATGGATGGTCCTTTGCCTTTGCCTTTCCCTTTTCCCGGATTGTCACCCTTTCCTTTGACACCTCCAGGATTCTCCGCGGCTTTGTCTCTGACAGGAGGGTTGGACTGCTGGGCAGCCGGTAGAGGATTCATGTAGCACACCACTTCTGATGAGTCCATATACTTCTGGAAGAAGGCATCAAGAGGTGCTGGGCTACCAGCGACAATCCTGAGTTCACCACGTGAGTGTTGAGATATGATCGTGAAAAGCTCCTTGTCTGCAGCCAGAACCTGTTGAATGCTCACAAACTTTTATCCTGCAGGAGGTTGCTTTTGCAATGCTCGAAACATCGTGTTGTGCCAAATTTCCATTGCTGTAAATGATAAAATTCCAACCTGATCAAAAGCAAGAGAACGTCTAGTGAGGGCATTCCTCAACTTGGTCTCACCTGCCACGTCACACTGCAGATCCACACTTCTCTTACTCAACCTGATGTTTCCGTCATTGTTGAATGCAAGAACTGGTTCGGCTTTGTCCTTTACAATCTCTTGTTCTCTACTCATGCACTTCTCAGGGCCCAGGTAAGAAAGGCAATTTTCCTCTAACATAGACTGTATCTTGTCAATCAAAGAATGTGCAGGCTCACTATGGGAATCAATGATCACTCCCTTGAGCTCGTCACGCTGCCTCTTCAGCCTGAGCATACGTTCTGCCAGAGGAACTTGCTTGGGCGGATCAGATGAAGAACGTTCGACCCTGTTCCGCAAGTCACTCATGGCAACTGCATGTGATTCAAACCATAAACGTCTGAAGCCTACCATCTCTGCTGTTGTAACAGGTCTTTCCATGATTGCTTCAATTGCATCTTTAAACTCCTTTTCATCGGAAGAACTGGGATTGTTCGGAGCAATGAATGCATACTGACCAAATGTTGCAACATTTGACTCGCCCAGTTTAGTGATGACCTCTTCTGCCAATCCAATCTCCTCGGCTCGAGCTTTGAATGCAGCCTTTGACTCCATCACGCCCGAGAGTAAAGGCAGAGTTTGCCGGAAATCTTAAAAAGAATCGAAAGAAATAACAACCTGTACTGCTGTGGTTGCCAAGCAGAAATCGAGTTTTTGGAGATTGTCGCATGTTGGCACGAGGTATAAATTAAAACGTACATGGTGAAGTTCACGGAAATCAAGTGTGCATTATCAAGCCCACTTCTTCATTGTGCTTGAACCTTCAACACACAAGAATAAGATCATGCAGCTATTTCATGCTACAAAAATCAAGCTATCAAAGCTTAAGATCATACAGGTATATCCTCCTGCATCTTAACGTAAAGGAAAAAGTTGGGATCTTCATGCAGCACAATTTCATGACTGCAAAATGTTCTTCAATTGAGCAGGCGAAATCGCAGCTCTGTTTTTCAAATCCAGTTCATAGGTGCTTCATCGCAGTGCTACATCTGAGCACTGCTTGCAAACCGACTCATGTGACAAGCTCTTTCCACTCATGTCACAATCAACGTAGTTGTGAGAATGCATCCTCCCACAGAGCAGCTTGAAATCAATGGATTTGACGTGAATAATACCTGACAAAGTGTGCCTGACACACTCGGCCTTCAATCTGTCCGGTAAGGCCTCTTTTTCCAAAGAGGGTTCTGCCAGCAAATCTTGTTGATCAGAAATAGGCAGCTCCACATGTAGTTCTCTGTCCAGTGCTTCAAAATCAGACTCATCAGAAGACGACTCCTCAGGCTCGGACTCAATAGCGCGGTCATCCGCATCACCAGTTGGCCCATCATCCATAAGGTCAATGTTGTCCTGATGAATTCTTGCAGCACCAGTAAGGTTGGGGTCAAGGAGACCCTCACGGATCGAGTACAGCATCCTGTACACTTTTCCCTGCAGCCGCGTCATTTCTTCAACAGAGTATGCCAGCATCGATTTCTTGGACCCCACATGATGTCCTAAGCACTGACGCTCCTGGTAGGTGAAAATTTTTGAGCATGTTGCCCAATGCAGAATCGTCCTCTTAAGGGAATGGGTGGTATATGAGAGTGCCACCTCTTCTTCAACACCGCACTGGCAAAGAAGCTCCTGCAAATGGTCAACGCCTTCTGAAGACGTCATCCTGCGATCAAGAAACTGTCCTGTGCTGTGAGAAATGGCAGGCATAAGAAAGTTGTACTTATCCATCTGCAAACATTTTCGAGTCTCTAGCCACTTCATTCCCCAACTGCGATCATGCAAGCCAATAGCAAGGGCCTGGTGAGGTAGAGCCTTGTTGCGTCGCTCTGAAATAGTACTGCCTTTGTATTCATATGCCAGCGACTTCAAAAGACATACATGTTCGTGCCGCTCCATGGTAACCTCCCGGATACGTGCAGTGTCTGTAAATCTCACTGGCGAACAAGCAGAAAAGAACGAAGCCACCAAAAGCCACACCGATATGACCCAAATCCCCCTCAGCTATGCACTTCTCCAACAGGTAAACATGATCTGTAGTCAGAGGCGGAGCTTGACGGAGTGGTCTCTTTGACTTGGCCATCAGCCTTGCAGCACCTAGCGACCTCGTAGAAAGGAACACAGGTACAGGATTGATCATATATCTAAAGCAACCATCAAAGAAACCAATCGCTTTTGTGAATGCGATCCCAGCTGTAGGTCCGCGGTTGTCATCTTGAAGGTGCTTCAAAAAGTTGTATACGTCAGACTCTTTGGGAGCCATAGGACGACCCGTTCCATGGATAATGACCCACCTGGCAAACTTGTGGTAGGTAGCTACATGCTTTGCACACGTGCTAACTGCCTTCTTCCCAAGGCAGTCCCTCAAGGTTTGCAAAATCTCATCTTGTGCTACAAGTCGACCAGCAGTATCCAACATGGTACGCCCCGCTCCCGAATCCTCCGGGCAAAACAAAATGATCTCCCGAAGCTTTCTTAATGCAAGATCAAAAAGATGATCATCACTTCTCGCAAGTTTAGCAGCTTTCAAACGACGCCTCGCCAATGTTGTAGGCCGAGTGGCTCTCTCAGACTCAACACTAACCAAAGACAAGCTAGCCTCCATCCTACCGATCATAGGTAATGAAGGACCTTGGAACGAGGAGCTGGTTGACGTGCCCTTCCAGAAACTCTCCCAAGGAGTTGAAATGTCTCGGCGTTCAGACTTCAAAGTTTCGTCGAAAACTAGGTAGTCCGTTGTCCCACTCAAAGCTCTGCTATCGAAGTGTTGACCGTCAATGTTGGTAAACCCCTCAAACTTTCGCTTCGCTTGAACTTTTGGTGTAGGCTCAATGTATTGGAAAGAATCGGATCTGTCATCAAAACGGTTGCCTGCAATGTTGAACCGACTATCTGCACTATCTGAATCCAAACCGAGATCATCATGAAAGCTTGCATCACGGCTATCAGCCTCAGTATTGAAGTCAAATAAAGATCTGTCCAACTCTTCTTCCATATCAGCAGCCCCCCCAGAACCTACGTCGTCAGTATCACCCAGAGTCTCAATGAATTCAGAGCTCATCCTCGCCTGTGGCGGTGCTCAAAACAGGTATGATGTCTATGTTCAGCCTTGTGTCTAGTGCACCACCTACGGCACCAATCGCAGTACTGGTTACAGCTGTGAGGCGCGAAGGAATCTTCCGTAAAGCCAGGGTTCTCAGGCTCAGGTGTTGCAGAAGTTTCAGGTTGTTGAAAAACAATCCGATTGTGCAACTCCACCCAGATGTTATACAACAGCAACAAGAGTTCTGCACTGCTCAACTGTCGCAAATCTGAGTTGCTATCCATGAACCGACTAACCCCCGGTTGCGAAAAATCAACCTCAAAATTTCAAGAGGTCCCACCCACACCAACCCTTGAAATGAAAAATGTCGAAATAAAAGAATTGGCATTTCACGTGAGATTCCACTTCTTGATTTGTGTTGTGTCATTCATGCGCAGAGGCTCATGCAAATCAGGACATCGACAGTACCACAACAAGAAGCACAACTTGAAAACGGAAGTTTCAAAAAGTTTGGAGGTAAACCTCCTACTTTTATTTTCAAGCCAACAAGAACGCAAAAAAAAAAATGCTAGGCAACAAGGAACAACGGTTTACGAGAACGACACCAAACCTCAAATTCCCAGATTGTCCAAGAGACAGGAGGCGACACAAACAGCCACAAGGTTTGCAGCCAACTAAACATTTTTTTTCCTGTCGTTGGATTCAAAGTCTCTGAATTGTTCATTCACCAATTTCAAGCTCACCCTTACGTAGGCCATCCGGCCAAAGAGGCATCCCAATAGGGAAAGGTCAGAGAGCAATAAAATTCCGATATCACAAATAGGAACGAATAAACAAGTTAAACACACTCAAGTCGAAAAAATAAAAAGGTAAACCACAACTATTCAACAATCAATCAAGCTAGCAAACGCCAAAAGTAAATTTCGACACCAAAGTTGACCAACAATTCTATTCATGACATCTATGCTCTCTACATCCATCCTCAGTCGTCATAGGTGTCATCTTTTCATGAATTCAAAACATCTTTCGGTCACTGTCGTGACGTCGGCCCCAAGACTCTCCACTAAGGCGTAATCTGCCCTCGCAGGACCATCAGCTATGTTTGAGTATGTCCCAACTCGAGCAAACCAAGGTCTCAGTTGCAAATGCTGTTCAAGTTCAAGGTAGGTGTACACAATCGCACTTGAGAACTGGTTGGAAGAGCCCGCATTTATCAACGCGGATTGTGCAGCCGAATTATCGATGTGAAACATAACTGCCCTCCCTTTGATGTCCTCACCAAACACGACACATGCCATGACCATAGGGAGCAGCTCAATTTGATGTATCTTCCCACCAATCTCCTTGGACCTCACCTTCGAAATTGAATAACCAAATGCTCTCAGGACCCTACCATCATGCGATGTCAAGACTCCCCCGCAACCAGCAAAGTACGCGCCATCCGATTCTTCACCGGCCCCATCAAGGAAGACGTGGACCACTTCATTAGTGTTGACCGATACTCTCCTAGGTAGCCCTTCGAGGAGTAGTTCCTTGTAGAAGCCGAGCATCTTACTGCAGGAGCTTGAGAGTTTGGTCTCCTTCCAAAACATCTCGTGGGTCGAAAGGTGTTTCAACATCATTGCTGAAGTCCTCCCATAGATTTGCGAATCAGCGAAGTTCAGTCTTGATCTCAAAGAAACTGCGTCCTTACCAGATATCTTGCCCTTCTCAAGGATGCTCTGCAATCTATCAATTAGGTCGCTCTTCCTCTCCTCCGTGTTGGCAACCTCAATGATTCCTTCGACGGACTTCGTGAGGATAAAGGATACCCCCAGCGCATCGAATACTTGGGAGAAAGGCTTATTCTTCTTGTCCGACGCCGACAGCGCAAATCCCAGGATCTTCATCATCATGGAAAAGCAATCACCAGTTGACGCGGCTATCTCTTTCTTGGATATGACAACGAAGTCGTCAAAGTAGGAGGTGAGTGGGATGTACAACAGTTCAGAGGCTATCCTGTTAAGAAGCAAACAGTCCTTAGAAAGGCATACACCGACGCAATAGCCCCGAATGGCATGGAAGAAAGACTATGTACACTGCAACGTTGTTCTTCTGGATTGAAACACGCGATGTACGAATACTTCCTTGAAGATGGGGCAATAGCCAACTGACGATATGCAGAATCCAAGTCGTACGTTCTACCTTCCATCACAGTCCTGCTGCGTCTTGCAAGTTCCAAGACTAGTGAAAGTATGTCGTCCACACCTTGCAAGTAAACCTTCTCATGGCACCCGACGCAAGCATTGACACCCGAGAAGGTATAATCATCTATAGCTCTCAGCTTCTGGCCTTGTTTGATCGCGAACCTTGGGTTCACTATCGCATCCTCAGGAAGTTCACGAATTGGAATCTCCTCGCTGAGCCATCCCTTCTTCACTTCGTCTTTCGTCACCTCATAAAGTTCGTCTTCTAGATTTGACTCACTGGAAGTCATGACTCTGTCAAGTGCCCTTTTTGAAACATCCCCAGACATTATGTCCAAAGTCTCAGGCAGCATTGCCATTGGATTCACTTTGGCCTCGAAAAGGCCTGTCTTCGGCATCCAACCCACCAAGTCAAAGCCATAGGCAACCTCTTCGATTATCGAAAGGTCGGGGTGATGGACGCTCTGCGACAACTCATCAAGGAGGAGAAGTTTCTTGTCTCTATTGACGCTAGCCACAACAGAATCCATCTGATCGTGCAGGAGTGACTCTTCATCCTTAAGCTCGCCAGCCCTCAACAACATAGATTTGAGGACATTAGCCCTGTGAGTCAAAATCTCTGGGTTCGACATGGATGAGGCTTTGTCAACTGCTTGGCACGTCCATGACCAACCAGCAAAGTCGAGGTTTGCCGGGTGAATCGCAGAGTTCAGGAGCTTGACGTAGTCCTGTGGCTTCACGGGGACCAAGACTTTAACTCTGATGTTGTTGTCAGGATTTCGTATTTGGCATTGGTGCGTCGATCCATCCTCAAATTCAATGGCAATAGGAAATCTGGAACCAGTTGGGAAGGAACGGGACTTCAAAAGCATCTCCGGTAAGAAAGTATCAATGTCCAACTGTGACGAAGGGAACCAAAGATCAACAAAGCCATTAGCCAAAACTGCAAGTTGGCGACCACGAGGTTGTAGGCCAACACCACCACGTAAATGATGACGATAGAAAGGTGTAGCAATTTCTGAAGTATCTGACAATGATGTAGGGATGTCTTGGAGACCTTGACGAAGACAGTGATGTAGGAAAAGGTGTAGTACGGCCTTGCAAAGGCCAACGGGGTAAGCCCGTTCAACTGCGGTTTGGAACTCTGGTCCGTAGGGCCCATTCACTTTCCATGGGAGATGCTGATGAGTATTGTCACACAAAAGGTGTAAAGAAGAAAGATCAAGGCCATGAAAGAGCAGTTGAGTGAGCTTGGGGCGGGCCCCCCCGTACATGCAGTTATGCAATGTAACCGATGGAAAAGCTGGAAGGGATTGGAGGGGTGATGTAAGCCACATGTAGGAGTTGCCTGGGTTTTCCAATACCCAGGGAATGCGTAAGTCTTCACAAAGGCAAATAATTTTTGCAACCAGGGAGTACAACGTATTCGCTGCCAACACACGGCTTTGCTGGTGAGGTGGCAAATCTGGAAGTCCATCAGGAAAGTCACGAGAGCGGAGAGGAAGAGAAATTGGGTTGCCTTGATGGTCGAAGGCTGGAATGTCTTTGGCTTTAGAAGCAGTACCACAAGGAGGTGCAAGCCATATCATTGCAGGTCTGAGTTTACGAATTAGCGTGCACAAAAGAGTTTGATCTTTGGCATTGCAAAGATCAAGGTGAAAAACTTTGTAGTGAGGAGCCTGGATGTGATCAAATGCTATGGCTTGAAAGCCTCGTTGTGCAAAAGTGCGACTAAGGATTCAACTTCCACTGAAAATTTCAAAAATAACAGTGGAGGAAATCGAATTAGCATGCAAGGCTGGTTCTTGTATTTGTCAAGACTTGCTTGAGGAGTCCTTTTGTGGACACTTTTGATAAGAATGGCGACCTTCACATTTCATACAAATATGTGCCCCCTTTGGGCAGCCATGAGGAAGGTTATGATCGAAGCACTTGTAGCGTCCATCTTGGGCCCTGGGGGGTAATCCCCTCAGAGCCTGGGGGATCGCAATCGATCGTTTGCCCCCTTTGTCACCCTTGTGCTTTCCTTTCTCACCTTTCTGACCTTTGTCGCCTTTCTTCCCTTTGCCCTTTCCTCCTTTTGGAACAGGGTATGGTTGGTAACGTTTGTCACCTTTGCCTGAATCAGTTTCAGCTGAAGGTCGAGGCAAGAGCTGAAAAGTAACTTCTGGTGCGTGCATTGCAACGTCAATGAGTTTGTCCAAAGGTTTGGAGCCATCTGGGTGAGGCACAATATCACCTTCAGCAATCTCGGACAGCTTGGACCAGAAGGACTTGTCTGCATTGATCACCTGGTTCAAGAGAGGCTGTGAAAAACCTGGGATAGGTTTCATATTCAGCTGGGATAGGAGATGCTGATGATAGAAATGCAACTTGTTAAATGAGATCAATCCTGAGATGTCAAAAGCCAAAGCTCTTCTCATGAGGCAGTTATGCAATTTCAAAGCGTCGGATGCGGAAGTGCTGGGCAGAGTGTTTCGTTTGGAAACGAGTTGACCTTTCTCTAGCATGAGGATGTCCTTGTCCTTTGCGGAATGATCCTGAATCTCGGTGTCACGTTTTGTGCATCTATGAGGAGGTATATATTTGATGACTTTTTCTTCAATCATGGCGAAGCACAGGTCAATAAGTTCATAGCTTGGCTCGGTTTCCCCATGGATCAAAATGCCCTGAAGGCGTTCACGTTGAGCCTCAATGCGACTTTGACGCTCAATAGGAGGTAATTTCTTGGCTGGGTCTTTGGATCCATCACCGGAAGATTGGACCTGGGCTTTCAAAGAAGCAATGAATAATGTCTGTGCTTCAAAGAGGAGCCGTTTGAGGATGAATTTCTCCTCATCTGTGACTCCCAGGGAGTCAACAAAGTTCTGAATACCATCTGGGGTGGTGTCAGTAGGGTTGGCACCTGCTGCAAATGCAAGGTGACCCAAACTGGAAATGCCTGCGACCAAGTTCATGGGCTCTAGACCGAAGCTGTGCCGCGGAATCTAGAATCGACATGATGAATGACAAATGGCTGCGGATGAACAAAAACTGAAAAGAACAGAGCAAATGCAACTGAAAAGCAATGGCGTAGGTCTTTTTCAATCAAGAATCTTCATCATACGCTCCGACGGCATTGCTAGCAAAGCATTGAGAACAAGAAGGAAACGGAATGGAAGGCCAATTGGCCAACTTGATATAAGCAGGTGAAATCAATCGTCCACAAAGCATCTTGGTTTGAGACGAATCATGAATTAGGTGTAATCTGTAAGATTGACGGTGTTGAACTGCCTCAAACTTCTCAACTAAGTTCTGGTCGTAACAAGAGTTGGAGGAGAAGGTATCTGGTGGTGGAGGAATGAGATGTGCCTCCACATCGTCAAATTGAGAAAGGTCTGATGAAGCATCTGAATCGGAGTCAGATAGCGGGCAAAGGAGATCTGGGGGAAAATCTTGTTGAGCATCAATAAAATTCTCATCAGGTGTAAATAATTCTGTAGGAGACGTTGAGAAAGTCTCATCAACCGGCATGGTACTGGCAAGTCTGGGTTCTGGTTGAATGTAACCAGAACGAGTGTTGTCTGGTTGAAATGTACCATGTTGAATTTCAAGCAAAAGAACTGATAGTTGGCGGAGAGGGTCACTGAGCATGTCACGGCTGTATGTTGCTAGTGACACTTCGGATCTGTCAAGATGATAGCCAAGGAGTTTCCGATCATGAGGTGATAAACCTCGTTTGGCAGCAAAGCTCAAAAGTGTATGTTTGAGGCTGTGAGCACGTAGAGCATCATCTCGAAATAAACGTCGTAATAACTTGGTAATGATTCTTGAAGGTAGTTCATGGATCGAGAGATCATTGCGAATCATCTGAGGTAGTAAAGGTTGGAACAACTTTCCAGCAATTGTCAAAGAAAAATGTTCCCGCGCACAAATATAAGAAGAAATCCATGGCTGTCGAGAAATAGAAAAACAAACTGCAGTAATGGGAAGAAATTCGGTTCTTCGAGCAAGCACATTGGCCGTTTTGAATTTCCTGGATGGGAGTTCGATAAATTCCGGTGCATCAGTATCTGGACCAAATTGAATCGACTGTGCTGCTTGTATATCATGCCAGCGAGCACGGGCATAAAGTGCTACTAGGATTGTACCAAAAATCAACGTCTGGTATGGGTCTGCGGCTGTAGCACACAACGTCTCAAGGTGACAAATTTGAGCAACTGACAATGGTTTGGCATGGTTGACAACGTCGCCTGATGCACGATGAGAGTAGCAAAGTCCTTTGATACGTTGGGAAGGAAAGTTGGTAGCATGTGGGAAAGCAACTTTGCAAGATAAAACGTGAATGGAAAAAGTAATGGCCTGTAATACTGAAAGCGGTCCAGAAGGGGCACTGGTAAGGGCCAATGTGGACAGGTACTTGAATATAGAACGTTCCTGAAAAGGTAGAATCGGAATATCTTGGGATGCACACCAATCTGAATAACGTTTCAGGTCGAGGGAACGTTATTTGTTCGAGACTGAGATTTCTTTGGGGGGTGAAACGAACCAAGGATCCGGAACCAACTGAAGCCAAAACCTCCAAGACACTTGCGAATAAAACCAAAATCTCAAATTCCCAGATTGTCCAAGAGACAGGAGGCGACACAAACAGCCACAAGGTTTGCAGCCAACTAAACATTTTTTTCCCTGTCGTTGGATTCAAAGTCCCTGAATTGTTCATTCACCAATTTCAAGCTCACCCTTACGTAGGCCATCCGGCCAAAGAGGCATCCCAATAGGGAAAGGTCAGAGAGCAATAAAATTCCGATATCACAAATAGGAACGAATAAACAAGTTAAACACACTCAAGTCGAAAAAATAAAAAGGTAAACCACAACTATTCAACAATCAATCAAGCTAGCAAATGCCAAGAGTAAATTTCGACACCAAAGTTGACCAACAATTCTATTCATGACATCTATGCTCTCTACATCCATCCTTGGTTGTAAGGATGCTTGGTAATCCACTTAAGAGTGGATAGGTGCAAATTTATCGGAAGCGGAAATTGTTCAGCGGCTATGTACAGAATGTTGAGGAACAAATCTAAAAGTACACTGAAGTCATTAAATTCAGGAAATGGCAAGAAACACAGAATTGTGTCAATCATTATGATCAACACGTTGCAGTGGTGCAGGTGGTAGTTGTATTCCAAGGCATTGGACACTGCACCTCCAAAGTTCTGCAACGAATAAGTAGGTTGAGCAGAAAAGGTTTCACCCTCTGCCATGGTGGTCAAAACGGTGTGGAGGTAAGCCGGTCTGCTTGGCATAAGTAGCGGAGGCGAAGCATATGTAAGTCTTCTTTACAAGAAAAAGAAGGTCATCCGAGAGGTCAAAGCGCTGAAGAAATTGAAGAAATTGCGTCACATTGAGGAGATGATCGATGTCAAAGTAGATCATCAGCAGCAAAGGGGGCGAAAGGAAGCTCAAAGTTGTAGACCTAAGAGGTACGAGTACCAAGTCAAAATTGGATAGCACCGGGGATTTGTTCGCTATTTCGTTCGTCTCGCGGCCGTCCGGCCGGCCGCGTCCATGCGTCCCGGCCGGCCGGCCATTGCCGTGTTCACCGGCCGCCCNAGTAGAACTTTGTACTACTTTGTAGTACTGGATTAGCACTTTGTAGTTCGGTATAGTATACTGGAATATCATTTTGTAGTACGGAGTAGTACTGGAGCAGCACTTTGAGCACTTTGTCGTACCAGAGTAGTACTGCAATGATATTTTGTAGTACGGGGTAGTATACTGGAGTAGTAGTACTTTGTAGCGCAGAGTAGTACTGGAGTAGTACAGAGTAATAGTTTGTAGAGACTCAGCGTCATCTAGAACTTGCTGTCGCATGCAGTTTCTGCTGCGTCAAAGCCAACAGATGCCAACTTTGTTCGTGTCATCAGAAGAAAGGTTCAATCAATATAGGTGCATGTTCTTCTGAAACTTCCGCCGCCGCCTCATGCGGCTAAATGTAAGTATACTGTCGTGTCTTACTCTCAAGTTCGGACTTGAAGTATATGGTAGTACTACGTAATACCTTGTAGCATGTTGCAATACCTTGAACCTAAGAGTATGTACGTGTAAACTGCAAAATTGTAAAAGGTAGTTGAAAGAGGGGGTCTTATCGGCTTATCTGTGCAATAATATGCAGGTAAAGGCAAAAATGTCGTTGCGGACTTTTTCCACCTTGTTGTCCTGCACGTTTCTTCCACATTGTTCTGCAACATGTTGCCTCAAAAGGAACAGAGTATAATGCTCAGTTCCTGTGAGCATTTTTTGTTTGCAACCTGTCGCAACAGTGCTCTGCTGTGCGAGGCCCAAGAGAAGGGTACGTGACCCTGCCGCCATTAAAATGTTTTACATACCATTTTTTGAATCATGCAATTTCTACGCCTGAAAATGGCAACAAATATGAAGACTGAGGTTGCAGATGCTACAATAAAACTACTCAGGTCTAGAAATTTATAGGTCTTTTAATTTTAGAAATGAAACAAACAATGCAATATCAGGAAATGGTGAGCGAACTGCTTCATTATACTGCATCATAAATTCCAGAAACAGAAAGAACGAAACGATTGGGGAAACTAGAACGGCATTCTTTCAGTCCACAAGGCAAAGTGCTCACGAAGAATCAAAGAAATCTCTTGCTTAACAAGTTGGGAGATCTCACGCTTATTTATGGATCATCCTCGTTGACTATGCGCCAATGCTGGCGATCAGTCGCACGGCTCTTCAGGCGTTGTACTCCTGAACAGAAGAACGCAGCCAGTGACAATTTGGTGTGGTAGAGGCTTGTGCGAGCCTTTGATTCAAGAAAAAGCACAAGCGAAAAAAGCACAAGCGATTAAGAAAAAGACGCCTAGAATATCCATGATGAGGTTCCAGGGGGCTCAGGGTGCAAAATACTGTTTATCAGTCGGGGGTGCTGGTTGAATTATCTCTCGAAAGTACGACAAGTTGACTTCATTTACCGGAATGCAAACACCTGTATAGTCTTTCAATTTTCCACGCCTAAGAAAACTACTTGTATCCCATCTGAAGAAAACGTTCGGATCAGGATCTCAAGCCTGCGCCTGCCAGAACTTGCACAACGCTAGTCAAAATAGTTCTAGAGCTCCTGAAAAGAAAGCAGGGAAGGTAGACTCATGGCGGAGCAACGTTTCCCACGGGGGTTGGCAGTATAACTGAATAAGTGATGAACTGACTAATTGACTAACTGACTAGCTGCGTAATATCTAGCTTTTCGACATTTTGACTTGAAAACGTGTTTCCCGCTATAGCGGCCTTCATAAAGTGCTTCGAGCCCTCAGTTTCTAATGTTTTGACATCGAAATTTGCTTCGTGCCACAGCGGCGTGGAATTTTCCCCCATCCCAATTTCAAAAAATGGTCCGAGGCTGGTGTGTGTTGCAATTTTTGACTTGCAAATGTGCTTTGCGCCAGCAACATGGTCCGTCAGCCGGCGCTTTACGGAGACTAGTGCCGTCCGACCCTCCCGACCTAGAAATCATTCAACAAATGCGGAGATTTGGGAGTTGCACTGCGTCTTCTTTCTTCTGACTCTACTTCTCTACTCTGCTTTTCATTTTTCATATTGTCGGCAGTTAGGCTTCTAACTGGTAAGTTGTATAAGTTCATTCTGACCTAAGTGTAAAATAAGTAAGATATGAATAACCTGCAAGTAAGTGCAGAAGTACTAACCTCCCACTGAAGTTAGCTTCCACCCTAACAGGCACAGTCCAAGCATGCAAGTGTTTCCCACAGTAGAACTGCAATAGGAAGAACGACCTGACTCTATTAAATTGCATTGCTCAATGCGGAATCCTTCAAGTCCACGCCGAACGAGATGCCCGCCAAAACGGCCAACCAGTTATCCTCCACAACTCGGTGACTTTCAGACAAGCAACATGTACAACTGTTTTCTTTACCCAATCAACAAGCCTGAGCACAGCAAAGATAGGAGCCAACTTTGTAGGACAGCATGCGGCTGATCTTTTGTTGTTGTCCTTGTTGTTGCTGTTGTGGTTGTGTTTGCAGCAGTAGCAGTAGCAGTAGCAGTAGCAGTAGAAGTAGCAGAAGCAGTAGCAGTAGCAGTAGCAGTAGCAGTAGCAGTAGCAGCAGCAGCAGCAGCAGCAGCAGCAGCAGCAGCAGCAGCAGCAGCAGCAGCAGCAGTAGTAGTAGTAGTAGTAGTAGTAGTACTAGTGGTTGTTGTGGTTGTTGTGGTTGTTG
>DF243660.1:4427-17206 GCA_000507305.1 Breviolum minutum Mf 1.05b.01 | reverse complement strand
TTTGTTGTGGTTGTTGTGGTTGTTGTGGTTGTTGTGGTTGTTGTGGTTGTTGTGGTTGTTGTTGTTGTTGTGGTTGTTGTTGTTGCTGTTGTTGTTGTCGTTGCTCCCCTGCCCTTCCCTTTTCGGCCGTAGCCCGGTCGGGTACTCCTGTAGGAGGAACCGCTTATGGGGAGATATTTGCTTGTTAAGAACTTGTTGATCTTGTGTTGTTGTTGTTGTTGTTGTTGTTGTTGTTGTTGTTGTTGTTGTTGTTGTTGTTGTTGTTGTTGTTGTTGTTGTTGTTATAGTTGTCTTTGGTGTTTTTCGCTTACAATCTGTCGAACATGTGTTCCCTGACAGGGACTGTCCTACTGTGTGCAAATGAAGATTCAATACATTTGTCTTCGTCTCGCATTGTCCAACAGCAGGGTCTTTTCAAGAATCCCTCTGTCAAGGATCTTTCATGCATTTTGGCGCCTCTTGACGCTCTATTTGCGCGGGCTTGGAAAATTCAGCTGCCAGTGTCAAGAAAAGGGGGCGTGTAAATTTTGGACTGACAACGATCAATCTTCGTTGTTGGTGTCTTCAGGCCCTTTGTTTTGGAGGTATTCCAAAAAAACTTTGTACAACGGCTGGAGATGTCCACCTTCACTTGGATCAGTTTGCAAAGCTGCTAATGCATTCTCTAATATGGGCAGCTGCTGCATGAGTAGGGAATCTCGGTGAGCCCAGCCTTCTCGAGAGCAGGCTCCATAATGTGCTCGGTTGTACCGCAAAAATGAGAGATCCGCAATGACTTTGTACCACCTTTCTGTAAAGGTGGTCCCTTGGGAGCATTGAAGCAAACACGCTCCAAAACCGTTCCACGCACACCGTGCCGGTGTGGAGGGGGAGCGCAGCTCCTTGTAGGGCCAACGCAATGGTGCGCCAACGCCAAAGTCCGCACAAGGCCAAAGGGCGCAAAGTGCGTTTGTAGTGTAGCTTCACCTTATCATTCAATGCTTTCCTTCCTGATTTCACTTCAGGGTTGCCCTTCACTTTCCTGAGAATTCCTTTCTTGTATCGCCACTGCCGCCTGCACACGGCATACCATTTGCGAATGCGCCGAAGTTCACGAGCAAAGTCTTCCTTTTTTTTCATAGTTGTAGCCGTTGTGGACCGCATGGACAGTGCCACCACACCGATAAGCAATCCGACGGAGCGTGGCTTGTGGAGGGACACTTCCGAACACTTTCTTCCAGACTTTGGAAGACAACACCTGGCGTTGCCGCAACCAGGCCTGCAAGAAAGCAACTTGTTGTATCTGCTCGTTGGCTTTGTTTTTGAACCTTTGAAAATTCAGGGCCACTGCATCCTTCAAAAGCTCATGACATTCGTTGCTAAGGTCTTCAAAGCTTTCCTCTTCAGGAGCCTCTGCAAATAAAGGGGCACTCAAGCGGCTGAGCGCGCTAGAATGGTCTTTTTCGAGGGTTCTGGCATCAGGTGTGTGACTTGACAAGACTTTTCTCAAGTTCAAAAGGTTATGGAATGGGTCTCCTGTCACTAAAGTTAATGGGTTGGTTGGCACCACGCTTGAATTCTTGGTCTTTCCCTTGGGCGTGTCCCTCTCAGATTGCACCAAGCCATCTCGCCACACCTGAATTCAAAGAGACAATATCATGATTTTTCACAAATATGAGGCGCCGTCAAAATGTATTGCATGTGTCTAAAATGAATTGAACAGTGGTCCTTTTTAGGGTAACCCTATATTGTAACATAATGTTTGGCACCATGTCTTCATCCTTGACTTTCATGGTGGACAGAAATATAATGGTAGTAGTAGTAGTAGTAGTAATAGTAATAGTAGTAGTAGTAGTTAGTAGTAGTTAGTAGTAGTTAGTAGTAGTTAGTAGTAGTTAGTAGTAGTTAATAGTAGTAGTAGTAGTAGTAGTAGTAGTAGTACTGGTAGTAACACTGGTAGCACTGCCTGTAGTAGCCGTGCGAAAAACAATACTTGGAATAGTAGCAAAAGACAACAAGTAGTCGTAGTAGGCAATTGTAATATATTAGGAACAGAATAATTACCAATGACAGGAAAACTCTTCGGAAAAAGCTGCTTTGAACCTTGTCGTTATGGGTCATCGTTTGGGGCGGGGAACTATATCCTCCGATACAAGATGCTCCATGTCGTTTTACGGTGTTCCGTGCATGTATGGGTTCATTTTCAATCCCCCCCATTAAATTAATCTTCGGGTATTTTGATGATGAAGAAACTGGTTTCTAAATCTGAAGGGGACCAAGGGGAAGAATGGAAGAAAGCAAGAACAGACTCCAATCATTCGGGTGGCACAAGGAAGGAACAGTTCTTCCCTCCAAACACTCCAGCCTGGGCATACATATTGGCCAGTTGCAACCTGTGTTGCGCGTAGCGATCGGTGCAATGTGCAATGGGCGCAGACTGCTGCAGATTGAGCCCTGCCCTCAACCGAAAATCTCTCACCTTCTCGAGCAGGGGTATCAGAACTGCTTGAAGATCTGGGATGTCTTCAGTTGCAGAATATGTTGGTGGGGCAAGCACTGCCCCATCAGATCCACAAAAAGCCAAGATGCAGGACCACGGTTGCCTCTCACCTGGTGGCTGCTGGTGAAGGCGAATCTTCTTAGCGATTTTGAAGTTTCCATCACAACGAATGATCCCTGCAGAGTATGGGAGTAGTTCCTTCTGCATTGCTGAAACTTCTGGCGGCAGGATCGTCTGCATTGCCCTCACAACCAAACTCCGCAGACCGTCCGCGAATGGTATTGCGCTGATGCGCCAGTCAGCACGCACATTTGAAATCATGGCAGCCGCGTTGTACGAGTACATGGCCGCAACATTTCGCCTGAGTTCATTCCCGTTCATGTGTGAATAAAAGTGATGCGTTGCATAGAGCAAAAACCGCGGAGTCATCAGCACTGCAGCAGAACGCGAATCTTTGTGGACCAACAAGATCTGCTTTGTTTCGGCTAACAACACTTGGTTGATATCAGCAAATGCAACAGGCCATTGTGGGTGATGGCTGCATGACACACACCTCCACGGCCTGATGTCAACCAAGCGCGGAAGGGGTATGTCAAGCACCAACTTGACTTGTTTCTGGAGACGCCATTCACGTGGCAGGACGGAATGGGTAGGGAATCTTTGCTCGTGTTCTACCACACCAGGCGGCTTCACAGACAACGCATGACACCACCCCTGGGACAGCAAAGCAACTTCTTCTTCCTCCGGCGGCTTCTCTTCATGCATTCTCAAAGCCTTGGGCACATCAACAACAAATTAAAAGAGAAAAAAACATGCAGAAGAATGACTTACGGCAGAAATAAATCTTCGGAAATGGCTTGTTCTTAGTTTCTTACAGCAAGTCGAGAGCAACTGAAACCAAGGTGCTTGATTGCGACACGCTTGCAGCCGCTGAAGTTGCAACTCGGCTGCCGGGTTGTCACGGGGCTGAAAATGAAAGGACTTCTTTCCTCGAGGGGTGGGCGCAATGTGGTAATCCAGGTTCAAACGTGTAACAGCGCTTGCTGGCACTGTAGCGACCCGATCCAATTTGGCTACAAGGGTGGCCTCGTTTGCCTGCTCTTTGAGGGGCACAGTATCCACCATCCAAACTCCTCGCCGGACAAAATGGGCAAGAATGCACACTAATTCGTTGTCAACGTAGCCAAACACTCCAGGATGTGCCTGCAACGCTTGAGTGTCTTGAAGTTCTGGTCTCTGGAAAAGATGCATGTTAACTAGCTTGAGCAAACGGGCCTCCGTCCGCCCAGCAAACACACGCTCGACAAGAGACAAACGACCATCTTTGGCTGGAGGAATCGGCACAGTCGACGCTGCTGGCTGTGCTGCGCAAACTTTCTGCCTTTTCTGTTGCAATTCCACAGACTTCTCCCTGACGTGCCGAGATCGAGGGAGGGCAGGTTTCACTTGCTCTTGCGAGCATCGATCTGCTCTTGGTTTCCTAACTGTGCACTTCTTAGGCCATGCGGTCTCCTTATTGGCCTGGGCCTGCTGGGCGTCGCGTTCGCAATCACCCTGAGCTGGCTCTTCTTTCTTGCCCTTCTTCTGCGTTTTCGCACTTTTCCGCTTGTGCGGCCATGGGGTGAGAGGCATGTCGTTTGTATAATGGTTTATAGGAAAATTGCTGATAGCGACCGTTGTATTTCACCACCATGTCTATTTGTCTATAGCGGTCAAAGTCAAAAACACTTGATGATACGCTTTTCATTGTATATTCTCCTGTGTCATACGATATGCAAAAGAAGTTGTTCCTGTGTCATCGTGCCCTTCACTGACCGGTCCCATGCACCAGGTGATTGTAGAACCGGGTCTCATTTACAAGCTTCTACTGCCCAAAAAACAGGGGAAAGTCGATTCATTCAATACGTTCTAGTTGTAAAAGCTGGTCCAACATCCGGTTTCCGGAGCCGGAAGCCAATGCTGCGCGACACCTTTTATAGTTCATTTTGCCCGCATCAAAACCACTTTGACCCTTTCACAAGCAATTCAACGGTGTCAATCACATGTACTGTGCACCGGCGCGCCTACCACAAGGATGTCTGGATTGTAGCGTCTCCTGTCAGCAGTCATGCTGGGAACTGTTCGCTTCACACTCAAGTCAGACATCAAGTCAGGATATCGAGCAGAAAACAAAATTACTTTACTTCGAGTGATCCCCACCATGACATTTCGGAACATTGACACACGCAACAAACTTTTTTGTTCAACGCTTGTCATCTCTTGCCCGCTACTCATGTCAGGAGAACACCTGTCAAACATATATAAATAAACAGTAATCAAACACTACAGCATAAACATGCCAGTATAAACATGCCAAAACATGTCAGTCAATGACCTGGCAAGAATAAACAGCCTTTCTGATATTTCTGACATTCATTCTTTCTGACATTCTTTCTGATATTCTTTCTGACATATCTTTTGACATTCTTTCTGACATTTCTTTTGACATTCTTTGCGACATCTCTTCTGACAGTCTTTCTGACATTCTGCTTTCTGACACATGTCGCAGTTGAGGTCCGGCGCACCACAATGAAGCCACATGATCGCGTTGGAGGTCCGGCACGCAACATTGACCACACACATGCACACATTCGTGGTTGCGGTCCGACGCGCCACACTGAACTCACATGGTCTCGGTTGAGGTCCGGCGCGCAACACTGGCCGCATAGCGTCGCTGTTGAGGCCCGGCACGCAACACTGAAATTGCATGATCTCGGTTAAGGTCCGGCACGCAACACTGCCTCACACAGTCGTGGTTGAGGTCCGGCACGCAACACTGAGCACACATCATCGCAGTTGGTGACGAGAAAGACAGGAGGAGGCGGAGGAGAAGGAGGAGGAGGAGAACAAGTGACATAAAATCTAATAACCCTCACCTCACAGGTGGGGAATTCTCACCTCATGACGGTGACTTGATATCATCAAATCTGCTTGCTCATCTCATCTTTTCTGTAGGCTTTGTTGAGGAGTCCCTCCGCATCCTACCTTCACTTCAGAATCTAGAGAAGTCATAGGAAAAAGGTTTCCACATTTACTTTTTTGAAACGAAACCAGCCGTTAACGGTTTTAAGTTTTAACGAAACTTATGGCGTGTGATCTTTCTGTTGTGTCATTTAGAAACATGAGATGCACCAAAAAAAATAAACAAGAAATGGTTGTTTCTTCAGCCTCCAGAAGGGTAAAGACGTGTATGCAGAAGCAGCCCCGGAATGCAGGAAGACGGCTCGCGCCTGCGCATGTTGAAGGAGTCATGGACAGCAAAGGCCCTGTGGGTAACGTCTAACTAAAGCAAAAAACCTACAATATGATTCTCACGAGTCTGCACCGAGGCTTCACATGTCTTCTGCGAGTTGATCACAGTTGCTGTGAAAACCAGACTGTCTTTTGACACAACTCCAACTTGCAAGGCCCCTGTCTGCTGCCAGCAACTGAATTTAACACCCGAGACTTCGCACGGCGTGTTTAACGTCCTGAACTGTTCTTGGCGTGCAATCTGAATTAATGGGCGGTTGCGTCGCTGCTTGGAACATGTGTTCCTGAACTTGCCCCAACAACGTGCAGATCTTCTTGCGCATTGTACCCAAAACCTGACGCCACTTTCAGGCCCCAGCGATGCCATGGTTGCCATGGGAAGGGGAAAACTCGGCCACGGGATCTCAGGAAAACTCATCTGGTTCCAACTGCAAAGTCTGCCGGACATATTCCTAAGCAAGTACAGGACTGGATGACCTCACAAGTGACGTTGTCTTTGAAATCTCTGTTGCTGTAGCCTATACGGTCTAAAGGATATAGACTGAAATTGAATGTTCACGGCCAAAAGTTGACAGCATGCTCCTTTTGCATGTTTGGGGCGGGACAGTAAGCGCGAATAGCTTGGAACCTGCTAAACTAGGTGTAAGGATATGATGTAGGTCAGTATCCCTATCTTACTATATGATGTTGTGGTCTCAGTGGGGATTGAAGTGCTGACACTGCTACACGAACGACAAACGCTGCTCTCTTTTCATCGGACGGCTATCGGTATGCAGTAAAGCTGTGAAGTCTTCAGCTGCAAAGACACCTCCTAGACCGGTGGTCTTGAGCCATTAACATGCCGGTATATGAAGAGGTATTTTACAGAACTGTACCGCTGAGACTCTCTTCGCAATAAGTAATGTCTGACAGCTTTTAAATTCCAGACAGCAATAAGAGACCTTTGCACCTACAGGCTTTTGCTACACAGACTTTACATCAAACATAATTACAACAAGCAGCGTTTACATCATATACACACACCTGTAAATTCAAAAGCACCACCACAGACTCCACCACCCCCAGCATCTCTAGCGCTATTTGCGCACGTTCAAGGTTGCTTCCACAGCAGCTTCGTCAAGCCTTGCGCTTCGTTCAAGGTTGCTTCCAGAGCAGCTCCAGAAAGCCATTCAATCCCAAGGACCTTTTGAAAGGCATTTGCAATTAGAAGAGCTCAGGGCTTTTGTCCTGAACATGAAGTCTCCATGACGAACCGACACCCTCTGGTGTCGGAGCTTTTGGTTGTTGTGATAGATAACCCAGCCACTCTCGCCTCCACATAGGTCCAGTATGTCCCACACCCGTGTAGTCGGGGTCCAATGACAGGCTCCAAGAAACTCAAACCGAGAAGTGAAGACCGCGAAGACAACTGTTCTCGTCTGCTCCTGTTCTGCAGTATATCCGCAAGGATAAAGTGCTTGACAGCAGGCTCAAAGCACGGGCAAACTTCCTCAATGGCAATGTTCACTCTGTGAAAGATCATAGTGTCCGGGTTCCGGCCAGGGCAAACTCGTTGGCCTTCTTCCTTCAACACCTGCTGCCAATTCTCAAAAGTTGAGGTACAAGCAAAAGCTGCCCCCGAGAAGCATGAAACCCCCTGCGGGATGAAAACTTTCATTTGAACAAGGTCATCCTGGAGAGGTGCACCTGGAAGATGCAATGTATGAATTGAACGTTGTAAGGCAGCTTGGAGGTCAATCCTGACCAAATCACTGCAGGTAGCCCTGATGTGCACTTGTACGAAGGATCCGATAGATACTTCGACCAGCTCTTCACGGAGCCGAGTGTTGTCACACCAACCAGCAAAGGACGGGGTGATCATAGGCCCACCCACCCGGGCAAAGAGCCCAATACAATGATACTTGTTGATCCACTTAGGGAAGGCAATAGCTGTTGTCCACTGTCGGTGTCCCCATACAACTTCCAAAACCCCGTGAGGGCGTAGGAGATGGAAGGGATTTCCTTTGCGGGTCAGCACATAGGCAGGGGAGGAAAGTTCATTGGCTGAGGACCACGTACAGGCGCGATGCACCGGAAATAGCCTCCAGGACTGGTGTTGCTCTTCAAGTTCCAAGTCAGGCCATTCTCCAATGATACGAATCAGCGTTTGGAAAGGGTCATCCCTAGGGTCTGTTCTGGTAACCGTCCGAGTACATGCATTCTTGTCCCAGGAAGACTGAAGGATCACCCGGAAGACATGGATTTCAGTAACCTCCGTTGGTCGCACTAGCCCATAGTTATCGAGTGCCTTATCCCATAAATCATCGATGGGCCCTGGAGAGACCGCTTCTTGAGGCGACGTAAGATAGGGTTCATCAGGTGAGGCAGAGCCTGTGACAGTAATTACGGGTTCCCCGTTCACGGCAGCCCGTACAACATCAAGAGATGGAGGGCCGACATCATAGCCTGACGAGGGCATGAGTGCACCCCGTACTTATGACTAAGGCACCACTTGATTTATCGAGAGAGGCTGAGACACCTCGTCGATGTTGTCGTCAACGGAAAGGGTTTGGACGCCCTGACACTTGAGCCAAACAAGGTCAACGAAGATCCAAGTAACGTAGTGAAGTGTGAAACAACAAGAAAGATTCATGCCTTCACGAAACCACTCCCATACTCCATCTTTTAAAGTACAAAATTGTGAGCACAAGTCGTCTCAATGGGATCTAGCTACGGGCCCAAGCACGCGAGCCACTCCCCGGCAGATTCCTACCGGCACATGCCACATTTCTCACTTCAGAAATTTCAGAGTCTTCCTCCTCAAGCCAGCAACTAACAAAATCCCGGTCTGCTATTTCAAGTTGGATTAACCCTAGCTGGAAACCATTGTGGTAACAGGCACACAGTTCGCCCAGCGGTCCACAAACAATGTCCAGTCCGGTTTCAGCTAAGAGAATCTGTTTGTTAAGGATAGGCGGCACATAGATTGCACCCTGCCCTTCATAAGTTGAGAGGACAGCTTTGAAAAGGACCACAGGGGTAATGTCATCTTCCACCACCGGGATCAACAGCCGTATGTCCCAACTGGGGTCAGCAACCGGCTCAGTCAGATAATATGAAGGGTGCACCAGGCCTGTGCCAAAGTTATCCTGTGCCAAGTCCTGGAAACCCACGGAGGGCACTCTCAATATCTCGCTCTAGACTTGGTCCAATGATGTTAATCTTTCTGCTGAAAAGGAGTCTGTTGCCACCAGGGATGTACACTGTGGTACCACGGTTTTGCCGTACATAGGAATTGAGGTAACCACCAGTGAGTATTGTAGGGTGCCGGTGCAATTGTTGCGTGTGTAAGTTAGCCATGTGTTCGATTTGCGATGCCAAGTGAGGGCTTCCTTCCACCCTAATACTAAGGTAAAAACCACTCTCCACTCCAATCAGCCGGTGATCCAGGGCAATGCCATTCAGGAAGGCCCGCAGGGTAAGGTGGGGTTGTGTGCCCTCCAAAAGAGGCGATAAAAAGGAACGTAGAATGTACAGATTGAGCAGCCGAGGCAGCACCGTAGTGTGTAATTGAGGGTCACGGAATCCAAGCTCCATTAGTCCATGTGGATTCCTTGCATATGCATCAAAGTCACGCCTTGTGATGAGGACATAGTTCACTTGTTGCAAAATGGTCATCCTTGAAGAGGACGATGATCGATGGATCCGTTGGACCCACCACTCTAAATCAGGCCACCTACCCCTTAAGTCGTCAAACCAGCCAGTGATATCATCAATGAGTTCTTCAGGCCACAGGTCAGGCGTGGCGACGTGTCTGTCCCACGTTGGCATATGAAAAATCCCATGATCCTGGGGCATCCTATGGATGAAGATTTCACAGCTAGCCCCCCGCGGACGCTCAATCCCATAGGTCTGTTCACCGCGGAGTGAACATGCCAGGAGGCGCATCCCCTCGCATTATGGGTGGTTCATCAGCATGCAAAGGATCATGGNGGCAAACTGTCTACCCCGAAAGAGCAAGGTTTTCCCCAATGGATGTGGCAGCCAACCCGAGGAATGCAGGCGACTACACTTATCTAAGTATAAAAAGGACCAGCTATCTCCACATCAGAAGCTTCAGTGGGAGAGCAAATTGATAAAACTTCAATTTCGTGCCCCATGTCAGGTGAGGCACGAAAGCACCATACAACGTCCCCATCCTCAACATCCATATCCACACCATTCGTGAGCTCGACACTGTTGACATAGCACATGCAATCCCAACACACGCTATCACTGGATATGTACATTCCAAGTTGAGCTATCAGATCTCGTTTGCGAAGTCTGCGAGGGCAATAGATAGCCCCTTCCCCACAGTAAGGGGGGAGGTGCAACCGAAGGACCACCACTGCATCTAATTGCAGTACAACATCTTGATAGATCAAGATCATTGTTTCTTTGTTTACGGGGAGAACCGGAGCATGCCATGTCACCACCGGATGGACAGGGGTAACCCGAAAGCTCACTTCTCTAAGGTCACTAAAGCGACTGCGTAATTCTCCTAGTGCACAGGTTTCCAGCATGGCCCTTGGACAGGTAATAGTGAGCATCCGTGAGGATGTCAGGGTGTTGCCACCAGGAATGTAAATTGCAACCCTGACGAGCGACGTGTCTGTAATTGCGTCCATGTCAAAGTGGAGAGTGCCGCTGAGAAGTGGCGCCGCAACCACCATGTTCTGCATAAGTGTCGGTCCACACCACACTTGGACCTGCAGGAAAAATCCCTCCTGGCACGCAATTAGGGCAAGCCCGACAAGGTCGCCATTGATCCAGGCCTGCCACTGCAGACCCGGGAGGCCAGTAAGTAACCATGGAGCCAGGAACTCGCCAAGCGACACCACATTAACTGCCACAGGGAGTACTGTGGGAAAGGAGAATTCCTCCTGTCCCAAGACAACCTCCATGACTCCATGTGGTCGGAGACCAAATGAGCGAAAAGCACGGAAGTCTACGAGCATGTAGCATGGGTGGTGGAGCTCCCGATTTCTTGACATTCCCCTTGACGTATCTACTGGAATCAAGCGCCACGGCTCAACCTGCATTGGGTCACCAAGATCTTCAAAGCAAGTTGCACTAGCTGATAGGATGGGCTCCGGACTCGTGTGGACATTAGCCCTGATTTGTACACGAGCGGGAGAGGGTCCTCCAAGTTGAATTGGTGCTCTGTAAATGAAGAGTGGTCCCTCTATGCTGGGCCTAGCTAGACCCATTAAGCTTGTTACATGACCCCATGCAATATCTTCCTCAATGCCATCCCACCGTGTCAGGCCAAGCCTACTGATTGCCTGTAGGAAAGTGTCCAGTTGCATCACGATTTGGTAAGGACCGATGGGCAACAAGGGCAGCCGCAGGTCGCATAGATGGGGAAGGGCTGACGCACCCTGGCCCAAGATACTGAGGTAATTCGAGTCACACTTGATGCGGATCCGGGCAAGTACACTAAAGACCTTGATGCAACAACGCAGCGGCATAGCATGTAAAATTCCTAAGGAGCCCCACTGACACATAGATGCCAAGCAGTTTTCCTACTAGGGAAGACAAGTAAACAGTGGTAAGCAAAGGAGTCTTATTTGCAAAGACCGTGGTGGGTAAGAAAGCATATCCAACCGTGCATGAAACCAGAGAAGCGTGCCCCATTGGTTTATCTGTTGCATAAGCGCGCACGCTTGTGTATTCTGTCGATATAACCCGGCAACTTACGCTTTGAAGCTTGTCTATGGCTGAATTTGGCAACAGGCAACTGTCGGGTAACCTTTCGCCTGCGCAACCCTCGTCCGGTGCCTTGCATATTTTTGGCAAACAGCATAGGGTGAGGGGGTGGGGGACAAGTGGAGGCAACGGCTTGCCAAGCGTCATGTAGACTAGTGATTAAAAAGAGGCTGGAAGTGAGGTCAGAGTGGGGAAAAAGGAGGTGTCTGACGTGTCTTTCAGCGGCAAACAACACCTGGTCATCCACTTCACTTCCAATCCATATCCCGTCATGTAGCCAGATAATAGAGGGGATATCCAGTTCGCTTCCTAACCTCCAGCAGAAAGAGTTGCATAAAGATGGCCTCAATGGCTTCTGCAGCAAAAAAGTGACGATTTTTGGCAAGGGCTTCAACTTTTGGCCTCACCTCTCTCCGCACATGGGCTGTAAAGGCATCGCGAGCTGTGTCAAGATCAAAGGCGAAGGCTTCAATCCATGGGGGAACACTGAGATTTTGATCGGTAACGTGCTTGAGAGCTCGTGCAGCTCCACTGTTAATGATACGTATGGGTACCATCTTGACTTCGTTCAACAGCTTAGAGTCAGCTCCTTGTTCACCAACCCAAGTGGCCTGCAGTCTGTCTCGAAGGACTTGAGTAGGTGGGAGGGTAACCGATCCCGTTAGAGCTCTGATGAGTTCATAGTGGGCACCAGTTAAATCGACCTCTTTATGGGTTCGACCATAGATGAGGAGCCTGAGCTTACGCGGTAATTTCTGCGCACAAGTTTGGGTGGCATAAAGCCTACCGCTGGCATCATTGGCTGGCGTAATGTACTCTACTGTCAGTGATGTAGTAACATTGCGCGTGGCCAAAGCGAGGCTGCGAATAGCAACCACATGGCTTCCATTGTTCCACCGAAGGCAAGCAGCAAGCTGTGATGGAGTACACCCCAAAGTCTCCTGAAGGATCAGCACAACTTTGCCAGCAATATGTGGTCCCAAAATCACTGCATTTGCTTCCAACAGTAGGTCATAGGGCGGATCAACCGGTAAACTAAAAGGTTCACCGGAGCACCGTGGGTCATGTTGGTTGTTTCGGATCCATGCACTCGCTTGGCCTGCGAGGTAGTCAGAGATGACATTTGTTTCCCGAGGCCGATACTCAGTGATAGCATTGGGAGCAGCCCGGCTTCGGCGACAATGGAAGGTGTTAATGAGCGGAATAAGATCATTCCGTCGGAGGCGACTGCGAAAGTCAAGGTGATGCAATAGCTGCTTAATGTCCCCATGTATTCTACTTA
>DF243659.1:1349-37336 GCA_000507305.1 Breviolum minutum Mf 1.05b.01 | reverse complement strand
GTTTGGTTGTTTCGCATCCATGGCCGAGGAGCTGCATTTTTGCGATTGTGCAGGCTAGGTTGCGCCACGTTTTTGGTCTACGCACTGGGGCTCTTTTCTTCTCCGTCGTCTTCTCCTTCGGGGGTTCCAAAGGTGCCGTTTCGGACCCGTCCTGTTTCGAAAAAAAAACTCCCCCCTATAGATAGGGGTCGGCGGCACGGGCGGTAGCCCTTAAATAAATAGGGGTTACTAACCACTAGATAAATGGGATGATCCTCCAAGTAGCCATCTACTTTCACTACAAAAAAATGTAGTGTTTGCTGTTTTGACTTGATCTTTTCAAAACTCTGCAGGTGTTTTAACCATGTGTTTTTTGGGGAAACCCTCGGTGGAACAAGTTGGATCGTGGTTTGGACATGACTGAACCTCCTGCCAGCTCCAACGTTTGGAGGTGGTAAAAATGGCCCCCAAAGTTATGCCAGCCCTCCCCCGAAACGAACGAATTTTCTGCCCCTGAAGCTGTGCAAAAATAGCTTGGAATACTACTGTAGTTGATGGGTCCCTGGAATCCAGGATCAACTCACCAGTTGAGGTTTGGTAGTTGAAATCCCCCATTATTTACAGGGTTTTATGGGTTAGCCGGATTTCTGAACCCCTTTTGGTTTTTAGGGAGTAAAAAGTTCCCCAACTCATCCACCTCAAAACCAGTTTTTTCAATGGCTTCACCATGGAGCCCTTGATTCGCCCCTGAAATTAAGCCACCCTAAAAAGGAAGCCGGATCCTTTAGAAAAACCATCATTTTTTCAAGGACGCGCTGTTAAACTTTGGGAGTGTATTTTTCCTAGGTTGACATTAGAGAATTTTCGCTTTGTGAGAAAAAGACAGTTTTCCAAGAGACTGAGACCCTCTGTTGAACATAGGGAGCGGAAGAAAAATTCACCTTCCTATTTTGGAAAATCCTTTCCCCACATACCAGCTTCAAATTCCAGAAAGATTCAGAGGATGCAGAAGGAGCAAAAAAACACAGCACACCCTCTCATTTCCACCAAAATGTCACGAATCCCGTAAATATAGAAATCATTGTTGTTTTTTTAAACTCCCAAAAAAAAACACCAGTGCATTGGTTGCACCATCCCTTCCCGGATCCCACCCACCAGATATCCCCCCCCAAACCCGGTAAACCTTCCGGATCCGGCGAAGCTTGGGGGGGCCGGATGCAGTGTCCTGTCCCCAAAAAGTCACCAGTTACCGTACTACCGGTACCCCTAAAACTAACAGCAAACGCCCCGTGAAAAGAAGCTGAAACCCAAAAGGGAAATTTTCNGTCGACGTTTCAAGATCATCACAAAATGACTGCCAGCTAGCAAAAACTTTTGTAGAGATGTTGAAACACTCATCCAGCCAGCTGTGACTCACGTTTCTCGAAGGGAAGTCGCTGATGTTTGCTTCAGTTGCAACTCTTGCATACCATGTGGACAGATTTAATTTTGCTTCAATCTCCAGATGTTTCGCCAGAAGATATGATGCAACTCTTCCAACTGCAGAGCCCCTTATGAATGCAAATCTCACACTGTCGTTGTCACCAAACCAAATTGGGAGTCCAGAGGAAATCAAGTCACCCCAAATTTGGAATGCAAAAACAGCCGCAACCATTTCAAGTTCATAAATGATGGTGTCTTTCTCCTCAGCGCCAAATCTGCAACAAACTTTTTCATCCAGCTGAATTCCAAACCAGCCGCAGAGAGATCCAGTATTGTCAACAAGCACAGCTCCAATCCCACCAGTCCTGGTATTTTGTTCATACGAGGCATCAGTGAAAAGGAACCAATTTGGGACCAGTTTGCAGCCGACCTCACGAGGTTTGCCATGAACCAAACGCTCCTTCATGAAAACCAGCGACATCCGCAGTGAGGAATCGATGTCAACCCCCGGACTGTATGCATGTTCAACCAGGAGTTTGAGCACTAAATTTCCCAGCCTACCATGCAAGCAACTATTCGCAAAGCCCAATCGTCCTCGCAAGACAAGGCCTTCTTGTTTCGTTAGCTTGCCTGAGGAGATCACCGAATCAATGCTAGCTACCAAATCATCAATGCGTTGTTGCGTGTTGTAAATTTGCAAAACTCTTTCACTAGCCCTGTGAAGGTTAAACTCAACCCCCAAAGCTCGACAAATATTGTCAAAGCAGGTCGCCTTCTTGCCATCTTTGGCATATTCCCATCCAGTTATCATGAACAGGAGCTCCATTGAGTTTGAAGCTGAATCAACCAACGCAGGCTTTGAGGCCAACAAGAAATCGTCATAGAAATTTGTGGTCAACAGAAAAAGGGCTTTAGAAGCAATGGCAAACAACATACGTGAGAGTCTCAGAAAGCTGTAAACACTATGTGTAGCACCAAAAGGCAGTGTCCTCAACTGATAAATTTCCACCTTCTGGAGCTTGGCGTTGAAGATGGAGAAATACGCGAATCGAAGATGGTCACTTCGGATAGGCACTTGTCTATAAGCACTTTTTAAATCGTAGGTTTTAGCTACCAGCTGCGAATCTAATGATTGCTTTTCACAATGCTCGAAGTAGGATCTGATCACCCCAGCAAAAGCGTCGATGGTGTGTAGGTCAATCTTGTTATATGCAGAGGAGCTGTCATTGACGCCACTGATGGAAAAATATCAGACGAGTCTTGGCTCCCTGGACTAGGGGAAATCTCCTAGAGACTATGGCACCCTCCTCTAGGTTATGCAAGGGAAGAGGACCAACTGTCCAGCCCTTAGCCAACTCCAGCTCAGTCTCCTCAAGGACTTTAAGGTCCAGCAGATGATCGCCTGAACTCTTCGTCATGTTGAGCACCACTTGGTTTCTCTTGACTGAGTCTGCTTGGAGCTGCTTCACGGTCGTCAAGCACGGCCTATAGACTTCCTGGAAGATGCAACACTTTTCGATGTCTCCCGCAGGGGTTGAGCCTTCTCTCAGGAGCTTCACCACATCCATATCGTCGTAGGCAATATCGGCTAGAATTTCACTGGTGACCAACAACCTTTTCATCTGAGTTGTTTGCTGCACATGGTCACTCCTGTTTGCCCTATCTTCCTTTTCAGCCTGCTCCAAGGCCGAGCAACGTTTCAGCCACCTGCGACACCAACTGATACGATAATCAGCCAATTTTGAGCTGTCCCAGTCAATGTTCTTTTCGACTGCCACGTTAAGCTCTTCTGGAACTTGGTTGCACAAATGTAAAGGGTGGCCAGCTTTCTGAGCCTTTTCAATGAATGTCAAATAGTCCCATGGCAGGCCAAAAACTACTTCACACATCCACTCGGGTTCAACTCTTGGCCTCTTGTTCTGCTGCCCTAACTCACCCCCATTTGACGGCGGCAGATCAACAAAACGAAGAAACCTAGCCCCAGCAGGAATGACTGTAGGCTGCTGAGTGATGGTCCTGGCATGTACTTCAGATGATAACTTGGACATCAAAGCACAAGGTACGGCCGACACTGAAGAAACTCTGAAAGTTGCTACTTGTGAAAACTGTGGCACCAGGGGTGGCAACTTTGTCATCTTTCTTTGTATACCAGTTGCGACTTGAGCTTTTTGCGCAATTAGCAAAGGATGTTGATGAATTTCTTCCATCGATTCAGGTAACAATGTAAGACCTTGAGATTTTAGCTGCTGAAGAACGACCTGCGTCAAAGCAACACACATTTTCCTTGGATATTGTGATTCTTCAGAGGTCGCCCAAATTGACTTTCCTTCAGCATTGCGAGTCTTTCCCCAAGGCAAGTGTCGATGATTTCGGTCGCAAGAAATATCCATCTGAGACACACCAGCGAAGTTGGCGACTATCTTTGTCCATTTATCCCTTAGGCCTCCGTACATACAGACTTGAAAGTCCGTGCAGAAGAGAGAAAAACGAAGCATCAATCTAATTGCCCACTTAGTTATCCAAAAGTAGGAGTTCTTGGGGTTCTCCATCGTGACGAGCACTCCCTTTAGACAACATTGCTCGAATAACCAGCAGGCATACTCAAAAAGGTGGTTAGCAGTGGTGACACGCTGCAGATCCACACCTTGCAACGTGCTAAGCCCATGTGGCTCATCGATGCTCCTGAGGGGCAAAGGATCTCCTGGTGCTCTTTGGATGTCACGAGCCCGGCTTGCGGTTCCGCAAACTGGTGCAAGGTGCACCCAAACGACCAACGGTGAACTCAGCCAAGTCTCTAAGAGAACTCGGTCTTCCTTTTTCATCAAGTCCAGTTGAAAAATTGTACTTCGTGCAGATTTCTTCCGAACTTTGTCAATAGCCATGCTGCCTGTGAGTCCATATTGCTTTGCAACTGAACACAAAACTGCACCTCCTGCAAATATCTCCAACATAAAAGTTTGTTCAATGTGCAGTGATGCCAGGCTCTTGAATTCGCACGCCCTCGCCGAATTTCAGGAATGTTGAGTTAAGCTGTGCGGCTTCTGACACTTAGGCTCCATGCAAACATGAAACCCCTTGGCACAACGATCCCCTGGTTTCACATCTTGCGAACACCCAGCTGCAGTGTTGAATGCATAGCAAATTGGATCCCCACCGGGAGTTCGATGCCACTTTCCTCTAAGTTCCTTTGGCATGGGAGGAGCTGACTTGGATCCTTTCTTTCCTTTACCCTTTCCTTTGGGCCCACCTTTAGGATTGTCATAGGGAGCATGACGATTGTAATTGTTTGGCTTCTCCACAACTTGAGCCTTTGCTGTAGGAGTCAAATACAAAGCGATAAGAGGATCACTGCGCAAAGCCAACAATGCTTCACCAAATGGGTAGCTACCATCAGCTGCTTGTCTCACCGCTTTGCATGTGCTCGCCAACTTTGACCAAGCCGCCTTGTCGCATTGGATGATTTGACTCAGGCTTCGACGATTGAATCCAGGTGGCGGGTCCCGATGAACTGACTCAAAAAGGAATGTCTCCCAGGTGTTGTGCTGGGCATAACTCATGATCCTTGCAAACTCCAGCGAAATGGCACGTCTCACAAACGCATAGTGCAACTTTATCTCACTATCGGTTGAGGCCTGTATCTTGTCGTCATTTGAGCGCATGACCAAAGAGCCTTTTTCCAATGTCAATTCTCTGCTCTTTGTGGTTCCCTGCACCTCCAGTGCACGAGAGACACAAGTACTTGGCTCAAAGTACTTTACTGTATTCTGTTCATACATTGAACATACACGATCTAATAAAGAATGAGCAGGTTCAAGTTCCCCTTCAATGGCCACTCCGCTCAAAGCCCTTTGCAACGCCTCCATGCGTGTTGATCTTTCTGCGAAACCAATTTTGCGCGGTTCGCCATCCTCTTTCTGTTCAACTTGCTGGCGTAAGGTTGCAACTAACAACGTCTGCGCTTCAAAAGCCAATCTCTTAATTGATGAAACTTCTTGAAGGCTCGGTGCTCTTCCCAAAGCAGTCTGAAGGAAATTGGTCACTACATTGTCAGCTAGTGGCTGACCTGGCTGTCCAACGGTGAATGCTAAATTTGAAAGATTTCGCACCCCAGCCGCCTTCAGTGCCTCGGTGAAAGGCGTGTCAAAACCAAGCTCTCTCAGCCTTAACTCATATTGTGCAGAACTGTCTACCAGAGAAGTCATGGCTCCACACGGCTCTTAAGCTAAACCCTTTTAAGCTCTTGCTTCATGAAGCTCATGAAAAGGAGAAAGCTCAATGATCTCTCAAATCACCTTTGTGAAAAAATGACAAAACAAAACACCTTAGTGAGAAACACCTGAGTGTGAAAAACACCTTAGTGTGAAAAACACCTTAGTGTGAAGCCCACCTTTGTGAGTATGTCTATCCTGTTTACTTTTTGCCCCTTTGAGCGAAACCACCGCATGAGATCGAATAGATCAAGCTTCAACTCTCAACAACTCCAAGGTGCAAAATTGCTCAAAGTGAATCCACTCAAAAGAGTTCTTATTTAAACTCGCAAGGAAACAAGTGACATGAAAAGTGGACATGACAAGACACATGAAATCCAAATGCATTAAGAACCTAATCAAAGTTCATGACTTCTACCAAGCAACATGCGACTCATGACAAACAAAGGCTGCGGCATGACATGTTTTGCATGGCATCCAAGTCTGAAGTCACCCTCTTCGGCGCTTCACTGCTCCATCTATTGCAGCAGTCAAATCATGAACTGATCTTATACGGTCGGGATCTGAAGGAAAACAACGAAGGCACTTGGGAAATTTGAATGTGATAACCATAGGCAGCTTTGTGAAATTTTGCCCCAAATTCACCTTGCATGCGGCTGTGCAAGCGCCACTCTTCACCTTGTGAACAATGCTGCTTTTTCTGTGCTTCCAGAATTCAAACCCCTCAGGAACGGTTTCCTTGTAGCCAGACGCTCTCAGTCGCACAGCTGCATATTCGCCATCTGTGTCTGTTGAAGATTCATCTGAACTGTCGCTTCCAGAAGAGCTATCGATTTCGATGAGACCCAATCCTGCGACTTTGGCACCAAACAATGAGATATCCTCAGCTTGCCTTTCACAAGAATCGATCATGTCCTGCTCTTCCTTCACCTCGGAAAAATCTTGAAGTGACAACATCTCTTCTACAGCTTTTTCTTCAATTGAAAATTCATGCTCATGAGTTTTGGAAGCATCAGGTTGTCCGCTGCTCTCAGGTTGCGCTCCAGCCCCCTTAGTCTCGGCATGTGTGGGCTAGCTTCAGCAGCATCAACTTCTGCTGAAAAAGTGCCATGTTGCAAAATGATGTAGCTACATTACCGGATTGGCCTGCACGTTCTGACTGCTACCTTGTCACAGCTTGCTAAGGCATGACCGATTTTAAACCTGCATTCAAGCTCTAAATTCCCCCTATCCAGCTCTCCAATACTTACAACAATTCTTGGCCGCGCAGGGCCCTGCAAAACTTTCCCGAACTCCATTTTGGCGATTCCGCCTCCATATTTTCCGTTTTTTTCCGAATTTTTTAAATTCTATTTGTTTTCCTGTGTTTTTTCTTCTTTTTCGTAACATGTGTCAATTTTTTGTTGAATTATGGCTTTCTTCGGGCCGCTTTGTCCATATTTCCTAGATTTTGATGAAAAAAAGAAAAGAATTATGGCACTTCGCAAAATCAGCGTCCTTTTCACCAAAAAACGGTGAAAAAAAACAAAATATGTTTGCATTTCTGTTTCTCAGGGCTCTGGGACCTTACTAGGACCTTACTCGGACCTTACTCGGCTTGCCTTTTTCTAATATTGAGACCTTACTCGGACCTTACTCGGGTTTTTGCGGGCCACTTTTTGAATACATTTTCTGCAAATTTTTTCAAGATCACCTAAAAACAATCAAAAAATTAGAAGAAACACAAAAACGCAAAAAAAACTAGCCAAAATTCTTGACCGCAATAAAAATTTTAGATAAATCTATGAAAATTGACGCAAAAACCAAAAACGCCTTCCAAAAAGCGAGAAAGCATTATTTCGCGAGAAAGCAAACCAAAAAGCAAGCGGCGCAGCGCAAACGCGCTAATGAAAAGAAATGGTAGGAAAATGGAGGAGCTGAAAACAGCAAGCCAACTGCAAACGATCTATAGTACAGTTTGGCTTTTGATCAATTGTTTAACACAGCCTTGAACGCAGTGTCACCATGGTTTGCCAACCAATCGGTGGTAGGCTTCACTTGATGCCTTTCGTGAGCTGTGACTTGACCTAGATATCAATCGCCAGTTAGCTGCTACTGCTGAGCCCTTGCAATGTTTGGCGTGATATTGCCTGATACATCACTTTAATATTGGCTACTCCTATTCAGCCATGTCACGGAGGCATTTGGAAATTTAACACACACATGGTTTTGGAGTCATTCCAGCTGCCAGACGATGATAATCTTCTTGGGGTCCAATCTCATCATCAATGCCGAGACCAACTCTTATGCGGTGCAGCAACATCTGCAATTTTCGAATCGCCCTGACTTGCAGCTCTCGTGAATATACCAACATCGCTTCCATGCAGCGCTGAACAATGATGCCCTAAGATGGCTCGACATTCCTTGTCCATACCAGCCCGTGCGCACCAGTTCAAGAGTGTGGCTTTCATCGAATGCGACCGGCACGCATCGCTATTGCTAGTTCCCGCCAGCAAAAGCCTCAGCCATCGTGATGCCTCTTCAGTGCTTAAAGGTCGGGAGAAAAAGCCTGCACCGATCCGTGGCGCTGGCAAGAGCGGACCCAATGGCGTTTTTTCAATGTCAAGACCACATGCCTTGTACAACTGTAGAAACGTGCTAAGCCAGTCATCCTTCGTCACCCCATGCCAGGGCACTATGAGAGGCAAATATTTTTCTCTTCTCTCTCCCACTGAAGACGTTTTGTGTTCCCGCGTGTAAAGCACCATGCAGCCATTCCTTTTCATTTCTATGTCCACGTGGTGAATGTAGCGCAGGTCCGACCAACGTGCCCTAGCATATATGCACACCAGCATCACTCCAGCTCCCAAACGATCAATCTGACTGGATGCATTCTCCAGAACTTCGTGTAACCTTTGCAAGTGCTCCAACTCCAAAGGTGGTGCCTGTTGAGAAGGTCCCTTTCTTCTACGCTCTATGGCCGCAAAGCCCTGCAGCCTTTTCGATTCCAGAACTGATTCAGTTGCAAAGAATCCCAATGTAAATTTTGCAAATCTGAGTGCCTCTAAAAATGAACATTGCGCTGTAAAGCCTTTGCCGGCTGTAACATTCTGTTGCCTCAAATGTTGAAAATAAACCCAGACATGAGATTCCTGTATAGGCAAAGGGATATAGACTCCTGCACCATATTGCTGATGCCAGTCTGCATCCCACTTGAGAAATCTACGCAATGCGGACACTCGCTTCAGCAAAGTTGCAGGACTCTTCACTCCAAAGGCGGACTGCAGTGTGGTCAAAGCATCTTCTCCAGTGGGGTCTGATTGCATGTCATGAGACAACTTTGAACCAACATCGCTAGCCTGCCAATCCAATGCTAACACCTCCAGCCATTGAGAGCAAGCCAGATTAAGCTGATGTTTCTTGTTTTCGAAATATTCCAAATCCTTGACATTTTGAATTGCTTTGACATAGCATGCATCGGCAGGAGCTTCAAACTCAATGATTGCGCCAGTTTCAACAAGGTCGGGGGAGGAACTGTAAGTAACTCCTTCTACTGCCATGCCACAAGCTGAAGGCAACGATGGACCAGTACTTGTTCCAAAGATTTCGCCAAGCACACCTGACTCCCAGGGATACTTCAGCTCATCACATGTAGCACTAAATTGTCCGAATGCCCCAGCCACCATGTTATTCCACTGTTTGGTCTCAACTGTATCAACGGTCATGGCAGAATCGAAGTTGGATTGTTCAACCACTGCTTCAGCATCTAAATCTTGACCCGTCTCCCAATCCTGCTCGTCTAAAGAAAAGTTTTCAGAAAATTCGTGATTGTCACAAAAGTCACCCTGAGGCGTCTCTTCCCAGTCATCATCATTCTCTTCGGTCAAATCGATAGCAGGAGATTGAGCGGATCCATCATAACTTTCAATGTTAAAAAGGTTGTTCATTCCATGGCTTATTGGTAACCCCCCTATGGCACTTTTGGCCAAAATCTCAAACTGGCAACCCACCACACCCTCCCTTTACTTGAGAGGAAACTCACATTGCGAAATCAACACCCGCAACATATGTTGCTTATGACACTCAAAGACAGCTTGATCGTTTTCAACGAGCTAACCCATCTTCCAACCCTGAATTTTTTCAGGGGCGAAAATGTTAGTTTAAAGGGAGGGTTAATTTGAAAAGTAGATGGCACAGTCCCAACATATTGGTTTATAAGAACCCTTGCAAGATCTGAGAAAGAAAAAGTGTCCTATTTATATACCCTCCCGGCAACTAACGAATACAGGGGTCATTATATGACCCCAACCCGAACAAGGCGCTATTGAGGGGAATCCTTCAAAACTACCATATGTTTGCTTTGTTTGATCCCCCCCAAATGGGTAATTCAATGATCCCTGCTAAAAGTCACCAGCGATAAGTTGGGTGAAATAATGCCACTTATTTCGGGGGTGAAAATGATCCCCTGTGAAACCCAGTGATTTTCGGCCCATTTATAGGGGGTTGTACCCTAATCCGAACATGGAGATTTCCCGGTTCGGAATTTTTCTGTGAACCAATCATATGGATCTCGCTGAAAGTTTGTAAACTTTCCTTTTTTATGGTAGGATCTGAAACTTCAAGATCTGAGGAAGAAAAAGTTTCCTGCCAGGTGATTCAATTCGTGACCTTTTGATCCCCTAGTTGGAGGTCACTTAACCTTTGAAAAGGGTCACAAATCGCCATCCCAAAAAGGGCACAAAGAATTTGCCAGGTGGTCATCCTCCCTGAACCTAGCAAATTTTTGCCCCTGAAAACTGATGGTTGGGAAGAAGACGACTTGAAGGATCATCCCAGGACTTGGATACGTGGTTCATAGCCATGGTGATCGTAAGTCCCCTAAGTAGGGTTGTTCCCCTTCCAGATCCTCCAAGTAGCCTTTCCTTTTGGGGCCCGGCCTGTTTTCATAGTTTTTGCTGTTAGTTGCAGGGAGTGTAATTCATACTTACTTATAGGGGTGAAATTAACCCCAGTGAAACCCATTATTCTCGGTTATCTTGACAGTGGCCCCATAGCTCCTACGATCATATTGACCCATCTTCTGGGAAGATACTCCAGAAATGTTCACCCCCAAATCTTCCTAGATGTACCCCCCCACCCAGGATGCTGGCTCGTCACCACCAGGATGACATGAAACATTTTTACGCTCGGGAATCCTGAAATAAATCGACTCATTTGTGAATATTACATACTGGGGCCTTGAACATTTTGAGTCCCACTTGCTGTAATTACCAAACTTCATATCATCCACTTGTCATGGAAAAAACACCATCTTGTTGATAGCTCATATATGGGTGTTTCCAAAACTAGGGGTACCCCCCAAATCATCCATTTTTAATAGGGTTTTCCATTATAACCCATCCATTTTGGGGTGGAAACACCCATATCCTGCACGATGACAAGTTGGGTCGGTGAATCCAACATTTTTACAGGATCTTGTTGCATATAAAAGGCGGTCTTTGTTTGACTTCCCGCACCCATGACGTTCCCAACCGTCGCCAACCTCCCCGGGTGCTTTTCCCCCGGGTCCTAGGAAAACTCAATGGAGAACCTGTAGCAACTTGGAACCGTTTGGGGAAAAACCAAGGAGAGAGGAGAGGATATCCGACCAAGTCATCACCCGAAATTCTTGACACATTTTTTTTTAAAGGAGGTGGTGGTACCTGGTAAATATTGATTGTTGCACTTGGTCCCAAAAACAAAACTGGAAAAAAAATGCCATGGTAAGTTACCTTAACGAACCCGCCCAGGTTGGCCTAATGGCCTTGGGGTTTATTTGACTTGTTGAAATGAACACGTGAAACATGTGAAACCTGTGAAACCCAAAAAACAAGAGGTCAGTTAGTTAGATTGTAGCTATTTGTACGTATATTTCCCCTGGGGGTCCAAGTGGACCATTAACAGGTCATAGACTTTTATGATCAACGATTCCAGGGTACTATTTTTTATATAATGGTCGGCTTGACTGCCAGGGTTTCTATATCTATCCGTATTGGGTCCTGCCTAAACACTTTAACAGTGGATCGTGAAGGTAATGCAGGTCCCGGATAGTAAAATAGTGATTCTTATTTTACTGGGTTTAGGCAGACCCCACTCTATATGTACATGTATATGGATGATCCTATCCTCTCTTCAGCAATTTCTTTCATCCTGAGTCGGCTATCAATTCCAACATCCCCGAAAACAACATGGAACCTAGACAGGACCCTTGACTCTTCCTCCCAAACCCAATCATGGAAGTAGTAAATGGAACCCTGAAAGATGGGTGGCTTCGGCTTGAACAAGTGTTGGAAAAAGAAAATATTCTATCTTGCAAAATGAATAAAAAAATCGGTGTCGTTGTCATTCTTGCCACTATGGGTGTCCATTTCGGGGGCGACCATACTTTGCCGGGTTTACGCATTTTAGGGGGCCATTTCTTTTTCTGGGCCTTTTTTTTTGGAGGGGATGTGGACCTAAACTGTCTAAAGTCTGAAGGATCAATACCCGACTCCAGACCTGGCAAGGCTTTCTTGGTGATGATCTTCGTCTTGTCAACATAGGATTCCACGAGTTCCAGTGGAATCTCAGGAATTTCCTCGCCACGGGCAGAAGCCCGAAGAGGTGATAAAGGGGGGAGTGGTAGGGAAGATGTGAAAATCCTTGCGTGGCGGCCATTAGGTGTCCTTCATAAGGTGGAAACGGAGACGTTTTCCTAAAGCAGTTAGAGCTGGGCAAATGTTCCTATCCTAAACCTGAATTGACGTCATTTTGGGGGGATTCAGCCCTCCCCTCAAGGTCGCAAAAAAAATCTGCCCAGTTACATCATTTCCCTAGGCCCCATCTTTTCCAAAGTTCAAGATCTCCAAAAAAAAACTCTTTCATCCACTTGGGTTTGCAACTCTTCGATGCTTGGAAAAAGTGAACCAAAAATATTCTCCCAAATGTGGGCCTTGCTGGTGATGAATCCTATGGTAAATCCGTAAAAAGTCAACCCTACTAAGGGCCACCCAGTAATCCTTTAGTTTCCTATGGTTAACTCCTTACTAATTGGGATGGTTGGTTGGTTCGTCATGCTCCCGGGACCACCCTCTCGCCTCATCGTCCGTGTCCTCCTCCAGCTCGGCGACCTACGTAGCAATGCCATGGCTCACTAGGTTTTCTGGATATATCCTACCTGGGACCCTCCAAGCTCCAAGGGCTGCCTTTCATGGATGGGAGTTGTCGGGTTGCCATGAATTACGCAACCCCTTAACTTAGGGTGGAATATACCACCCAATTGGAGGGGGGCTAGTACAAATATGTATCTATTCCATCAAAAATTCAATGGGACCATACCTTACCAACGGACCCTTAATAAAGTAAGTTGCGATCGAGCTATTAGCTTTATTAGACACTCAGGGTTTTTTTTGGTCCGTTCAGTGGGTCCTGTTGGAGGTTTCTTGGATATACACATATATGTATGTGTATATACCTAGAAGTCAAGTTGACCTTCCATTTTACGGGTCAAATATTCCAAAATAATCCAAAATATGTGTCAACCTGGAACCTGGAGATGTCCTCTATTTTGGGGTTGTCAGGTGAATCTGTGCGTTGCTCAATTTGCACTCCCGCACTAGAAGAAAAAAAGGGTTTGCCAGGTAAAACTTATGTAGGAATATGGGGTTTTGGGTCAGTTAGCTAATCATCTAAACCCAAAGTGACATCTTAGTAGGGGAAGATACGAGCGATACTTAGATTGCAAGGGCGTCACAGAAACCGCACCTCGGGCCCTTCCGGGGCTGCGGTCGATGCAGCGGAGGTGGTTCTCTTGTGGCAGAACTCCTGGTGGAACGTGGGGACACGAAGCACTGGGCGGAGGGTCAGTGTCCGGATGTGCCACAGCAAGTGTGCGATAAGGATATCAACTCCCATCATTTCCATATGATAGGCAAAAAAAATCATCTGTCAACCCCAATTTCGTACAGGTTTACATAGCCATTGTTAGGATTTCCGGTCATTGAAAGGTGGGATTTGCATCTATCCCAAAAGATGAAGGAGTTGATGGACCCAACGGCACAAATGCTTCTCAAGGCGTTTTGGATTCATTCCCACACGATACCTTTTCAAAAGGATTCACCTCTTTGAAATGCGGGAGAAAAATTCCCCAACCAAAATTTCACCGAAATCCGAACTCTTGATGTATATAAAACGAGAGTAGAAAAAATGGATGAACCAGAACCAACCAGATTCAGTTCGAATCGGATTTTTTTCTTGGGGCCTACTATAAATGGCCGAAACAAATGGGTAACTCGGGTTCTTTCATCCCAAAAAAAGTGGAGTTATTTCACCCTACAAAAAAACTGGTTTTGGGCCCACTTTGTAGGGCCCGGGTAGGTTTCATCCCAAGGGTTCGGACAAAATTTCAGCTGAACGCAACCCTCTCCTTCTTGGTGCCCAGCATAGACTGCTCAAGTTCCTGATGTGGGCTCACGGGTGGGTGGATTTTTTTCGATACAAAGATGCCGTTTGTTTTTGCAAGAAGGCTACAAGTAGCGACATTGAGTGGTTCATTTTTGAATTCTCTTGGCAAAAATGAAGATAAGAAAAAATGTTGGGTAAGATCTTGTCCTTCCAGGCCTTTTTCTAATGATGCATGGTTCTTTTAATCACTTTTGAAACGTGAGGGAATGAGTCCATATGGAATATCCTATGGAAAGCAAAAAAAATAGTCTTCCACCCAAACTGGTGTCGCACTTCCACAGGCCAAACAAAAGGTCTTCTCTAACAAAAACAAAACATACACTCTGTAAAACTCAACAGTTCGCCCCTGACAAAATGGTGTTTTTTTGGCGACATTTTGCCGCATTCAGGGCGATTTCGGCGTATTTTACAGTGCTTCTCTTGCGATTTCGGTAACAGGGTAACCTTTACTAAACAGGCGTCCCCTTCCTCACACTGGGCGAGGAAAATCGGGGGGGTCCTCAATGACTTTGCTGTAATGAATCAGCACCTTCTGGTTGCCACCCTTTTGGATTCGGCTCCGTAGGCATGCAACCTTCGTTTGAAGGACGACTTTTGGGGAGGGAGTTTTTGTTGGTGCGAATGATCGCAATGTTTGGTTGTTAAAGAACGGCGATGTGAATGTCAATCTCTTGTTTTTTCAGGTTTGGGTTTTTTCTGTGTGATTTGTCTCACTAAAGTTTCATATGCTTTGTGATACATCCCAGTTGTTTCTAGCTTTGAGACATGAAAGGTTTGTTGATAGCGGGGATGCTATGAATTTTCTCTTCAACAAGCTGCCCTCTCTGCTAGTATGTTTTTGATTACAGAAATGTATCACAAGTTTACCTTACCTTGCATAGTAAATGAGTAACCTCAATGCAGCTCTCTTAAACATAACTGCTACTAGTAATACTGTTGATGGTTCAGAAATCCGGCTAACCACCTGGGATGTATAAAACCTTGTCAATAATGGGATAAACTACCAACCTCAACTGGTGATCCCCGGATTTCAGCCATCAACAGCTCAATCATTCAGGTTTTTAAGCAGTAAGGTCGGTTCATTTCCAACAAAGTGGGCACCTATGATCGTTATAAATGGAGTTATGGGGCCCCTATAATTGGCTTTATGAATTGGTAACCCCGAAATCCGTGGAGTTCTTTCACCCTACGAAAACATTACATAGGCCTGATTTTTTGGGGGCCCACTTTGGCAGGGTGCTTTATAAACAAAAAACCTCGGCGTTTTTTGCATTACCACCCAACCGTTCCCACCCAACAAAAACCCACCCCAACCAACAAATCCATCCATCCAACCCTTCCAACGAACCTGTCTTCGAAGCTGCTTGTTCGCATCAACGGGTGGTGGTAAGACTGGAGCAGTGCATGGATCATAGGTATCACCTCATGGTGCCATTTTGTGCCATTTTTGGGCTGGAAGAAAACCCTGGGTGAATCCCCAGGAGTTTTTGCGTTTTTTTTGTCAACAGGAGGTGTTTCTGGGGAAAAACTCTGAACAAGGGAAAAAAACACCCACGAATATTTAAGGAGGAAAAGGTAAAGGGAATCCAAACTTGTATTTGAGCTCCAAAAAGTCCAAGGGAAAAGTGTCCAAATCAAAATCCATTTAAAGAAAAGCTTGGGAAGTTTTAATCTTGTGCTTTTCGCTCTTTTCTGAAAATGTTGCTGTTGGGGCCATGGTTGAAAATCTCACTTTGCGCTTATTGGCTTCAACCAGCAGAGTCGCACTGGTCTAGGATGACGAGCCTGGGGTACGTTTTCCTAGAAAAGCCACAAAAGACAGGACAAAAAGGCATGGTAAAACTATTTAGAAAATATGTTCTTAGAGGAAATGGGGTAGAATTACACAACCTGATGGAGTAGAAGTTGTGACCGCATAAATCACCATTCCCCGAACTTGCCATCTCCTTCCAAAAAATCGGAAACTTGTTTGACCTGAAAAATTGGGAAAAACCACTAGCCACTTCTTCCAAGAAAATGATGAAATAATTCTTGGTCTCGCAAAACTCAAAAAAAAGTCCCTGGAATTTGAAGCGAACTTGTTGGCCCATCCATCCATCTGCTCAAAACCCCAACTTCGAGGGTTCCAAGGCGCTGTCCGGGTCATACTCTTTCCACTCCCCGCGGCGATCCGCTTGAACGGGGGAAGGCACCTCTTTTCCAGGGGCAAAAACGGCCAGGCAACCAAACTTTTTCGAAGCTTCTGAAACCTACTGTCAGGGCAAAAAGTTGGCAAAAAGCCCTGAAACTCACAGGAAAAGCTACTGAGAGGGTTCACAAAAAAAGTCACCACTTGGCGCCCCTTGGGTTTTTTCTTACAAACTCCACTAGGGGTTATAAGAAAAACCCACAGAAACCGATTTACAAGACCCATGTATAGGGATGATTGTAACCCCAATTGTAATTGGGAGCAGGGCCCACTTTGAGTATCCATCGTTTGATCATGGTTTTTGTTGAACCTCTCGGTGCCATTATGACGCAACCTGGAAGAAAATCACCGGGTTGCGGGTCTCAACACTGGAGAACGATTTTACACATCGAGTGATGGAGCTTTTTCTTTCTGATATGTTTGCTTGGTTGGCTTCTTGGTATGTCGAATTTGAAAGGATCCAAAAAAAGAGAGTAAAATAAACATCTGTTCTTAACTCGTGCCTCTTGTATCGGGGTATACTGTTTTTCCTTGCATGTTGAGCGGCTGGACAATTTCAAAAAAAATCGAAGGAAAGAGGTTATTTAGGTGGAGGTTTCAACCCATCCGAAAAATATTCGTCAAATTGGATCATTTCCCCAAGTAGGGGCGAAAATAAAAAATATGTGAAACCGCCATCTAGTTATCTCTCAGGATGATACTCCGCACCGGCAAGTGAAGGCTTTTTGGTGAATCACTCTTCCCTTCCTCCCGGTCACGGCTCGCCAGCATCCCTCACCCAAAAAGTGAAATCTTAAGGCCCATTTTCACCTACCAGATCTCTGGAAAACTTGAATTGTTTTTCACCACCACATCTTGAAACATTCCTAGTTAGAAACAAGACCACACCATTTTTTTCACAGTTCACCCAGATTCACCTTCTTAAAACAGCTGGAAGATCGCCTCAGATTTATGTCTTGTTGCTGCTAGTTTAAATGGGATGGAAGCCGAGAAATGATGTAGAATTTTCTTGTGCAATGGTGTGAAAATACTTTGCTTGATTCTTTTCATCTGTTCTTGTTTTAAGGATACCCAAAATAATCCCATCATCCATTTACAGACCTAAGGTGAGATAAGATAGACACCACCAAACACAATCACCTCATCTAACACCCAACCAAAACCTCGCCAGGTTCTTCCCCACAATTTTCGGCACCTGGTAAATCATCGGCATGATGAAAATCAGGAAAGCAGCAAACCCAAATGGTTGGCTGGGCAAGTGTTGCGGTCTCGAACTGTTTTCTTGTTCGAGAGAACCACCGAGCGTCCCACGCTGCGGAAGTTTTGGATGAAGTAGCAGGCAGTTCAGGTTGCCAATACGGCCGCGAGGGGCTCGAGCCCGAAACAAATGTCCAGGGAAAGGAGGCGAAAAGATGGGTTTTTTTTGTTGGATACCCGTGGGTAAAGCATGGAAATATATTTCGGCTTGCACTCCGGTAAACAGCTGGAGGCTGAAAATGAACTGAAAAAGGACATCTCACAGAAGTTCCCCCCTGGCTTTCTGTTAAAAAGAGTCAAAATGACACAGGATTTCAACTGACAATATTAGAATGAGGACGAATTTCTATCAAATCAATGGAGTTTTCTGGTTCCCCTAATAGGTGGTAGGTACCATATAATCACCCAATTGGCAGTATATACCACTTATATATTGCCAATTGGGTGATTACATGGTACCTACCACCTATTAAGGGAACCAGGAAACAGCTATTGATCAAATGGCCAACCAAAAAATCACTCCAATTGGAAGAAACAATGCTTTTGCTCTCACCTTTTCGCCACTTGGATTTTTCTGTCGAGAAGTTTTTGTTTCAGAAATTTTTCGGTGCACCGAGAATTGTCCCGTTTTGGCACTTGAGTATGGGATGCGTTTCGCCAAACCGCAAGCTTTCCTTGCTGGGGCATTCGGATGAAAGCTTTTAGTAACGGGATCCCTGTTGGCCTAAAAAATAGGCAACATGTCTGGTCACTGACAAGTCACGCATCCTGGCATCCTGGGGAATTCGCATTCCAAAAAACAATATATGAGCCCCCAAAACCATGAAAAATAAAGGTTTTGGCCACCCAAAAACCAGGTCATATATTTAACCCTCTAAAAAATGTACGTTTTGGGGGCCCAATTCTACATATATCAACTGGTGCAACCGCCCGATTTCTGCAACCGTCAAAAAATTATCAGTCTTGATGCGGTCAATGGAGATCCCCCTATGCTCATCCCTGGCCATTCGTTGAGTTTACCAGACAAAACACCAAGACTCATCTCCTGAACCAACTTTTGCCCCAAGATTTTTTTTGAAAAGTCTCTTGTCCACTTCTGATTACTTCACTAAGGTGCTTTCAACCTTTGTCTAAAGCAAATCTTCGAAAACAAAATCTGGATGAAATAACTACCAACAAAAAAAAGATTGGAAGCCAGCTGAATTCAGGTATCCCAACCCCACACGTCTCTGCCGTCTCTAAATTTGCCAAGCTCCCGTACGTTGCTGAGCCCAGGAGAGTCCATACCAAGCTGCGACAAGGGGTTGGCAGCTTGAAATCTCTGGTTGCCAAGGACTATGGCAACCCTTAGGTCCCCGGGTTGCCTAAAACCCACATGAAAAATCCCACCATCAACTCAGCGTTCAGGGAATGTCCGGCCAATCTATAAGATGTGCCCAGTCTTCTTCTGATTCACTAACATTCACTAACTAGGTGGTGGTTGAACCAACCCCTTTGAAAAATATCTGTCAAATTGGATCATCTCCCTATGGTTTGGGGTAAAAATAAAAGATATCGGAAACAGATAAGCTCCTGCCCAAAACACCCGGAAAACTAGTGATACCTACGGTTTTTTGGAAATTTAGATGCGGGATGGGTTTTTTTTCGCGAACTTTGCATGACACCAATTCCTTCCTTGAACTCCATAGAATCTGAAGTCTTCAACTCCCATCGGCCCATCACTTCGAAAAAAAGATCTCATTCAACCCGTTTTCTTTTCAAGAAAACATTGCCACAACCTTCAGGCAAAAGAGAAAAAGATGGAGAAAACAAAACACATTTATATATATATATATCACCAGTCCATCTTATTATTGGCCTAGAGAAGATTGATTGGTGGTATCTATCACCCCCAAAATGACACCAGCAGGATGAGATGACATTGTCTCATCCTGGGAAGGGCTATTTGTTTACATCCCAAAGCCTCAAAGCAAGCAGCACCTGCCTAAGGTCTATTTCTCCAAAAAAAACAAAGCCGCATTCTCACCTGCCCCAAGTAAGGTAGAACCTTGAACAACTTCTGTCAGTACACCAAATCACCCTGCAGCACTCAGCTCCCTGAGTTTCCGGACATGGCTTGGAGGTGCATTTCTTTTCCAGCCGTCCCCAACCGCGGCCGGAACCCGCCAGCCTCAGCTTTGAAGAGCCAACGGTTTAAGCCCGCAAGTTCCCCCCTGAAAATTTGGCCGCGCCCCAAATCGGATCCCAAAAAAGGAAGTATTTGAGGATCATCTTCCTTCCTTTCCCATCATGGTTTCCACTTTGGGGGCGAGTAGCCGAGTCTGTTCCTTTCCACGACCCAGGAAGCAATGCAATGGGATGAATTGATGCATGTCAAAAGCTCCTCCTTTTTTCCAGTGTGGAAAGCCAACACAAAAAAAAACACCAACACAAGTATCCTGGAAATCCTGGTTCAAACGAATGCGAGTGCAAACCAAAAGAAATATCCAACACGGATTTTCAGGTGTTCCTGACAAGCAAGGGCATTCCAATTTCTGGAAATCAATCATTTCATGGAGATGTTATGTTTGCGGTTAATTTAAAGCCTCTCCTTTATTGATATCCCACCATCACTCACTTTCCAAAAAAGTCCGAGTTCCCTTACCACCCCCCTTTTTTTTAGAGCGCTCTGTGGTGCAAAAGAAGTTGTGAGAGCTCCGGCATCCCCAAGAATTCGTTTCCTACTTTCCAATGCTGGAGCCAACAGAACATGCATCCATGATGTCCAAAAGAATCGCCCAAAATGTCGCAACACCACAGCTGTTAATTGTTATCAATGTGTTTTCGTTGTTTCTTAAATGACATCTTGGCTACATCCGGCTACTGCGCCATCAACTTTGGTCGGAACTTGTCCACTTTCAGATATAAACCGCTGAATCCAATGTTGCACTTCCTTCTCAATTTCAATTGTTTCTTGCTTGGTGGAAAAATGGTTATGTTCTTACGATAAGTTTGTTCACCGTTTCGGAACCAAGTTGCGCAAATTCCTGGTTCTTTTGCAGCGAAACAGATGTGTCACATGGGCCGTTCTTCTGTCATGAGGTCACGAATCAGCAATGAAAAATTGAGAGCTGAAATTTGGGCCTGGAAAGTCTATTTTTCGGATTGTTTTTTCGATCATTTATGGCAATATATTTTTTGGGGGGCCAGATTTCATAAACTCTGCACCGCTTAAGTGAATATCAAAATCTTTTCAAGTTCACACACCATTTCACACCCAATGGATTGAACAAGATTTTTTTTGTTCCAGGTCGTTTGCTGTGTTCAAGGGAAGCAAAAATGGCCAAAAAGAGCAGAACTACACATGCGTCGTGCCAAACCTTGAAAATTTATGCACTGATGTTGAAAATCAATAAAAGCCTGAGCCAACCAAATACAATAACCAAAAAACAAAGTAAGAGCCCATATTTTTTTTTACAACACAACACTGTTTGACCCAGAAGAAAGGGAACCACAAAAACGTACAGCGAAAATATGTGTGCATCTGAGGTTTCTCGAAGTTTTTTCAGCTTTGTCCCGTCATCATGAAAACCAATTTCATTTTTTTGCATTTTTTGACGGAACATCGAATTTTTGTTTGATCTCCGGTTGCGGCTGATCTCGAGCATTCTGGCAGTCCATGTACAGAAACCTGTTTATCATGCTATCGGCGGTGAATCGAGAAGATTTGAGCAATAAGCGAGGCAGGGATCAACAGTGGATCCATCGGAAACGCGGTGATATGGTTGAGCAAAGCAACCTTTGACGGAATATCGAGTCGCAGCAAAATTATCTTGGGCTGTAGTAAACAAACTGTCACCACTCATTGCCGCACATCTGCTGCAGACCAATTGGTACACCCCAATTAGGTTTTATTTTTGGGTTCGTGCTTGGGTGCCAAGTGGTCCGGCCGGAAGCCTTTCAGTCAGCGGATCCGTAGGAAAACATGAATGAAGAAGAATCTACGCAACATTTTTGTTCATGTACAGGAAATGTGAACTGGTGGGAAATGCTAGTGTCATGACAAAAGACACATGCAAGAGAATGAACCGCTCTTGGCTTCATAGTGAACTGGTAATCCGGCAGGCAAAACAGGAGCCAACAAGACAAACACGACAAAAACCCAAACACCACAGAACCGACGGAAAACAAGCAAACCAAACACCAAACCAAACCAATCCTAAAAGGGGCACAGCCGGCCAGTTGCTGTGGTAAAATGAAATGCAAGGGTGAAATAACCCTCCCACTCACTCTCGGTCCATCTTGTGCGCCTGATTAAAAAAGTTCACCCTCAAAGCCGTCCAAAATATGTTTTTTCTGGATGCTGTTTGGGTAGATCCCGGGCAGTGCCCATCAATCAGCGAAGCGAAATAAAAAAGAGACGCTATGGCCATCATATCACTTTTGCAGTGTAAATTCAGCAAAATTCAGCAAAACATGCAAGCCGCTTCGACCTGTAGCCTTTTAGCTCAAGCAGAGTTTAGAAGCTAACGCGGCGACGAGTCCTTTTTCTGTTTCCTTCAGCGAAACTAATGGAGGTAGCACCACGGTAGCACACGGATCACAAAATTCTATGCTGCAAATGATCCTTCACCAAGCAAAACAGGTTTTGATTGGTTGTAGTGGAGTTCGGCACGACAGTTCCAATCGGTACCACTCTGTTGATGTCAAATTGACCTCACTCTGCAAGATGAAGGCCTTAGCTTAAGATGTTTGGCCTGCAGTTTGGGGATGGGGCCTTCTTAACGCAATTTTTTTTTTGAACCAAAGCTATAAGTACGATACCACGGTACTGTGAGGATTGTCATGGTCACAGCACCTCTTTGGGTAAGGAATAGCGAATAGGATAAGAAACAGTGCGTCACTTTGATTGACGATAAAGAAAAGGCTGTACAGACCTGCGTTTCATTGTTTTTTTTTCCACTGTACAAATGAAACAAAAGCAGCAGAGTATGAAGCTGTTCACTTCAAGAAAATCATCAATATCGGAAATATCGCCAAGTATGAACGGTACCAGTGCCACGTGTATCAGTTGCCCTCCAAGTAAAGTGCTAAATGGCATTCAAGTTTGCCATCTGTGAGCAGCAAATACAGCACCAGTGAGCCAATTGGGTCATTAATCTGCAGCTATGTTCAAAAATGAAACCGCAGTGCATCGCTGTGATTTAAATGTCAGAATATCCCCACCATAGCAGCGTCGCTTAGCGGGTGATCCTTAAAACCAAGTTCAAGGAGCACCAACCAACCGTCGCCACCGTACGAGGATTGACGCCTTGAAATGAATAAAAATCAAACGCTATCCATCAAAATGTAAACCGTGATCACATAGCAGCAACCGTTGTTGTTGTTTGCAATGTCTATCCAGCACAACTAGTGTTGCAATTGTTAGGTAACCTTTCGTATACCATGCAAAACAATTGAAGCAGCAGAAACATTAGAGCAGCGTGTAGACCACACCATGCCTCGTAACGGCTCCGGTACTGCACTCCAAGCCCGTCTGAAAATCGGGCAGCAATGATCTGTAATAGGTACGTATATCGACACCATAGCATAGCGAGTTGAAGGGAAAAGCAGCATCATGCCTTTTGCCCCCAGGGTGAAGAACTTTGAGGCATGCCGAATATGACATCAGGGAGCCACAATCAATTGCATTAATGTTACGCTGAAACATCTTTCATAGCTGTGAAATGTTTGAATATTCACACCTTTGCAGCAACACTTGATGAGTGACCCTTAAAGCCATGTTCAAGGAGCACCAACCAACCGTCGCCACAAGTGGAGTAGACACCTTACATGGACCAAAATACATGTGAAAGGTCATGTAAACCGTGATTGGCCAAACTTCAGCAGGTGTCGTTGTAATTCGTGCTATTCCAGCTCATTTGTGTAGCCGTCGCTATTGGTCAAATACCAATGTCCATTGAAAATTGTAGGAGCAGCGTCAACACCTGAGCATCAGTCGGACCTCTCAATGCCTCGTAGCGGCTCCGGTTTGCACCCCAAGCTCGTCTGAAAATCGAGCTGCACTGATCGTAATAATAAATACGTAACACCAGAGTGTAGCAAGTTGAGGAGAAACATCACCTTGCCTCGTAACGGCTCCGGAGAAAGCCTGTCTGAAAATCAGGCTGCAATGAAGAAATATGTATGGAAAGCAACGTTCCACATTGACAAGCATAGGTTCGAACATGTTGGTAACATCATCAGCCTGTCTGAAAATCAGGCGGCATTGATATATGTAGATATGTAGTGCAACTACCCACCAGTAACCAGTTTCCCCACCAGTTGCCAGTCAAGTAAATTTGGCACAAGCTGGACAATCCCTGCGTAGGCGTGCTTGTGCTAGGGTTTTTTTTTCCCCATTAAACTGGTAAACATCTGAAGGAATCAGCAAATCTAACAGTAATGTTCATCCTCCTCTGCGAAAACGTTTCCAAGGAGCTGGTGTCCAATTCGGAGGTGGGCCTGAAGGTTGTACCGGCCCCCGCCGGGCAGCAGGAGGGTTTTCAGGATCTGAACCACTTGCTGTTGATCCATCGTTTTCAACATGGTTTTGACCAACTGCAACCGCTGGTGGTGTCTGGTTGCCTGACTCTGAATTTTCTGGGGCAATCTCTTGCCAACGAAATTCCCTGATTCTCCATTGAACTTCGTCCACCAACATGACAATCAACATCATGATTTGGTGAATCGAGCACTCATGAAAGGACCTTTGAAGACCTTCAAAGCGATCTCTGTCCATAATGGGTGGGGGCGAGGTACTCAAATTTTGTCTTGAACAGGAAGCTTCAGAGTGAAACTGAATTCTCACACCACCCAGCGAAATGACATCGAAGGACATCAAAAAGAAACTGAAGGCTCAACCAGAAATCGGACAACTTCACAAACCACACCATCACACTGAAACTTCCAAAGTTGTGTTTGACATCGAAATCCGAAAAGCATGAAACTTACTCAAAGCAGTTCCTTCTCTTTTTTTTTCCCCCTAAACGGCTCTTCCATGCATAGAAATTACGTGCTCTTCCCAATGGCGTCAAATCAGTCATATGGTGATAGGTTTGGGCAAGGTTTAAGCTTCAGTTGAGATTTCCATCATAAACTGCAGCTTTCCCTTGGCACGAAAAGAAAAGATTATTCACAAATGTGTGACATCAGATCTTATGGCAGTTTAACCTTGGCCATTACTGCAGTTTTGTTTTTCATGATGGTTCCATATCTATTGAGTCCAATTTGCTCGCGTTCTGGCAACAATTGTTCATCTGTGAGCCTTTCTAGGTTGTCATGGCGGCTGCGAAAGCTTTCGCAGCTGCTCCCACTGATGAGTGTTTATTAAGGTAGGGATCTATGTTGGTGATTGATAAATTTTTGGCTTCACATTCGGAACTTCAACAGGTATCATCAACCCGTGACTATTGAAAAGAAACCATCACTCTACGTTATGTTGCTTCATGATTATTCACAGCAGCGGTCCACTGAAGATTCTTTAAAACGAGTAAAGCATCGCAGAGAAAGTAGCTCCCCAAAGACACTTTTGATGTATCTGTGGGCTCACTGCCAAATGTTCAATGTTCGGAGAAATCAGGGTCTGCAGTATCTATTCTAGTTCCGGTTCCTCCACTACTCATTATACTGCTTAGGCTGGTCACAAAATTGCTCGCCAACAGCAACACAGTAATGAAGGATGTCTCTCCATTTTGAAGTTTTTTGTTCATAGTTTTTCTCACTTTTGTCGCGAATTTCTAGAATTGTGGTATATCATGTGTCAGGCCATTTTGGCAGCTTTATCGGCTAGTCATTTCCCATGTGGATAAAGTGCTGCAAAGGTTCTATCCCTCATGTTTAGTGTGAGACTTGACGACAATCAAGAAATATATCGACTTTGCCAGATTATATGGCCTCTCTCATTATATCCACAAGTCAAATTTTTTCGCAGTGTTCCATTTGTAAAATTCCTTTTCACAATTCAAGTTCCGCGAATCTTTTGGAAGACTCCGTAGGCATAGTCGCTGTCAGTGACTAATGCAGATGCTCAAACGCTCTTATGCGACAATGATGGCAGTTACTCTGCTCTCGCAACACTTGCATTGCATCCCAACTTACCGGTGTGATAAACACGGAAATCTTCAGATTGGAACTTCAATTTTCGATAGCTAATGGCGGTCGGATGCATCAATATATTTGTCAACCACTATGGCATAACTAGCATCTTTAGTCATTTGTGCGTTGGTGCTGAACCATCAGTCCAACACCACATTGGATTCAGAATGTTGTCTTTGTAACTTTAGGATTTGGCACAACATTACGTGTTTTTAAGATGCTCTCCCATTGTTTTACTGGTGTCAAGGCATCATGGGAAACACATAGTTTCAGGTTTCAGTCCTTGGCATGGTGTGCATCCTACTTTGATGCCAGTGTGCACTGGGTCAACGGTGTTTTAGTCATCATACTCGCCACAATGTTGGCATTCTGGCTTGACATTGTCAAATTTTTTGCTTTGAAAGAGTTTGTAATAACCCCTCCGCTCAATGAATCATAGTAATTTTTGTTTAGAATCTGGTAGCTCCTTCATAGTTTTGTAGTAGTTACAAATCCGGTCTATCTATGATCTACCGTCTTTTCTGTTTCTTACTGATTGGATGGTTTGTAGTTCGACTGCAATGCGAAACAACTGCAACACAGAGTCAAAGTTGTCATAAATTAGGATGCCTTCTGGTTATCAATCAAATGACGAAATCTGGTTCGATTGCAATCTCAGCCAGGACACAGTATCTCTTCAGATCGCAATCGGGCCACGGCATTTGCCTGTCATAGGCGACACTGTATTCCAAAGATTTTTCATTTGTCGGTTTCATGTCTGTTTTGGTACCAGAACCGTCTCAATGGGTCAATGATTGTATCAATTATATGCCAATGGGTCTATTTCCAATTTGTTATGTTAGGCCATTACCGGATTTGACATCACGTCAAGATGGTATCAAGCTCTTGCAATTTTAGAACGAATGGTTTCAATCGCATTCTTAGGCACCGCATATATAGAGCATCCATAGTACAATGCTTGATGGATGGTGGCACGAATCAGGTAGAGGCTTTATCTAGCTCATCTTAGTTTCTTATTTTTTCTATTTGGCCAATATCTTTTTCTCCCTTTTAGCATAAAGATCAGCGCCAATGACATGATTATATTTTATTGTGCTCCTAAATCTCTCGCAGTGTGAACGCAGGGTACATTCAGTGATGATGGATGTTTTTATCTCCTAAACTTGAATGCCAACACCAACTTTTCACATGTCTACCTTACTGCCATTTTTGGCAGAAATCTTTTGTTCGGTTCCAGGCCTGTATCACTGCGACACATCAGGTGATACCAGCTCCCAGTTATCGACAAATGCGTATGCAGAAACATCTGGTGTGTCATCTCGGGTGGTATAGGTGGTCCATGCAACACACACTATACTGCTATAAAACTGACATGGGATCTCCTTCCGGCGCCCCTTTCATGACTTTCGAGGTAAAGAAACACATCCATTATGGTTTATACCCTTGAGACTGAGTCTAGAATAAACGCCATTGACCCGATGCTGTAGCTGGTATGCCAAATTTGCTCATCATGGAACTATAGCATCTCTGTGAATGGTATTAAAAAATTTTGTCAATCCGACACAACCCCTTGTAGTCCAATACCCTCTTGGGAATGATTTTCAATTAAAACTGAAGGTTGTACAAAATTTCGTTGCACGATCTGCCGGGTATGGCCCCCACAACTGACGATGGCAATGTCTTCGAAAGCTTCACAACGCTTTCCTTGTGACCGCCTTACTTAAATTCGATAGATTATGAGAGGATGGTCAGGGGCCTTGTTTCGAACATAGTTTCAGCTAATCGCTTTTCGCAGGTGCAACCACCTTGGCTACAAAAAAGGACCATCAAAGTTAATTTTACCTTTCACAAAGTCATTCCACAAATTGGCTATTCTTTCATGGCTGCAATCCAACTATTTTTAGTCTGGAATTGTCCATCCACAAGCACCAGCACTAGTCGAACTCTTGGTGTTTTTTATTGCTTGTTGTATATCAGATACATTTACATCAATCTTCATCGCTCAAACCTTCAACTCTCGGGGATAAAACTTAAGTTTCCGGAAATTGATCCCCTATTCATCATTACACATCCAAAACTTGCCCCAATCACGAAAGAATGCATCATGGATCTTTTCAGTGTTGAATTCAACATAGCATGCTTTCATGACACAGTTGTTTCAATCGTGTTGCATGGTAATCTGACAAGTTTCTCAAGCTTTGAGACGATAACCGCTTCCTGTTCTTGATAATAAATTTTGGTTACACTATCCCATCTGCTGTGGGGTTCAACCTTTACTAGTGGAAGACCTTNCAACACAAAGAATTTCAATGTTTCTAAATTTGACTAAGCCGCAGTGATTCTTGTTGTGTTAAAGATCTCAGGTGAGATATTATGTGAAAAATTTTTCAAAGGTTCAGTGGCTAGATCGCAAGTCCCCCCGTAAATGGTAAAGCGCTATCTTCTTTTTTGGACTGTTTAGATCTTGGCCGTACATGCTTGCCGAAAACACAATGCCTTTTGCCCTTTCTGAAAAAAAATGCTTCGGCCTTTTGAGATTTAATCGTCAATTGGTTTCAGAAATCACGATATACCATTTTGGAGGTGTTCCAGAAAAAACATGTGTTTGTTGTTCATACCAGTTGGGTTATAAACACAAATCCTGCAATCACTGTCTGGTGGGCCTGGGTTCTTTGCCTCACCAATTCTGTAAAAGCGACAATAGCGATGAATGCAATATTCATTTCCAATGCAACGAGGATGCAATTCGCAATGGATGTCTCGGTCATGCTGCAGGTTTCTGAGTCTTTTAATTGCTAACTGTGCTGATTTAACACAGTCAGTTGATTTTGGAGGCAGGCGAAATTGGACTGGCGATGTTGCCCTGTCACTTCTGGCCTCTTTTGGTAAAGTATTGTGTAATATTGTGGCAGTGAAAAAGCAATTCAGAAATTCAAGCACCAAAACACACATGGAGACTTGGTACAGAATTCAGAACACAGGTTTTTGCTCACTGCACGCCGTGTGCATTCACACGGACACATGTGCCTTAGGCAGGACTTAAACGCTCAGGAAATTGCCATAGATGGATAACAATACCAAATCAAAACACCACGTGGAACCAAGACACACATCGAAAAGTGAATGGATTTAAGATCAAACATGGCAATCATTCCTTAGGGCTTCTCGATCGCGTTGGCGATCTGTCACGCTTCTGGTTGTCACGATTGTCTCGATCACGCGGAGTAGGTGTCAAGCTTCCTTTCATCATTCGGCTGAAACTCGACATGAGCTCTTTGGACTGTCTATCCAAGGCATCTTTCAAGGAGAGGCTAAGGTCTTGGGTCACAGAGTCAATCCGTGCTTCAACTTGTGCAACCTTTGTAGAAATCTCAGTCCTATCCTCTTTCATTTGCGACTGCATATCCGCAATTGCAACCTCCAAGGCCGAAATGCGGCTGCCTTGATTCATCATTTGCTCATCGGATACTGAGGAAACATTTGCTCCTGTTCCATTGCTCAATCCACTCACTGCAGCTGAACTAAGAGATGGTGAAGACGATGTCACTGAAGTCACCTCACCACATATCCTAACACTATCGACTCCTCTCAATTTTCCAGCCACAATCATGGGTGGTGCCTTTTTGATCGGTTCAACCATATTGATCATAACTTCTTTCCCGTTCACAATCAATGTAGAATGAGGTGGCTCTTTCTCTGCTCCAACCGGCAAATCACCATTGGGCTTCTTTTTGAGTAGGCGAAATCCCCACCCAATTTGTGCAGAAACACCATCAAGGGCTTCCCTGGAAATGTTCCGAGGCGCAAAACATAGTGCCTGAGTGCTTGCACAAGATTTGGCTTGACTGTGGCATCCGGTCTTAACTCTGAATAAGCACTTGCATATCTCGTTCTGCAAACACGAATCCCATAGCTGGCCTTTCCAGCAGCCATCACATCAACCTTGTAGATGAGCCCCAAATGATCTGGGACCCGAGGCGTCGACGATATGGCAGCAGGTAATTCCTTTCCTAGCCAAATGACACGATAGGCATCTTGATTGGAATCATTGAGTTTTGGACTGACAAAAACTGCTGGGGATGTCAATCCACTCAACCTCAACCATTGTTCAAGGAGATCTTGCTTTACTGTAAGCATGACACTGAAATAATCAGCTTTTTCTGGCGTTGATTTGGCTCTTCTCAATGACCATCGTCTGAATCCCACATGCTGGATGTCTGGCTTCGTGTCGTTGAAGAGCAACCCCAAAAGCATTTTCAAAGGACCATTCGATAGTTGGCCCCATTGTTCCCCAGTCCACAAATGACGATGAACTGTAAGAATGATTTCTGTAGATGCAGCCGCTGTCACCTTAATCTCTTTGATTGGTGATCTGGTTGCAGGAATATCACCCAAGTGAACAATTGTAATGCGTACAAGTGCAGTTCCTCCCCACGGGTCAGAAGCCTTGATAACATGTGTTTCTTGGGCAAATGGTGCCTTAACTTCAATGCTTTCACCCAACACAACAGAGTTGCATTTACTGGTCAACCTTTTTCCTTGCTGCAAATATGGTTCAATCTGAGCTCGTGTGGCTAAGCTGACTCCAACTGTCGTTGGCGACCATTTTCTGTTTACTTCGACTGGTGAGTCACCTACAGCAAATGTACCAGGTGGAATAATCAACATGGCAAGGTCAATTTGTGTAGGCTTCTTCTGAACCTTTGATCTCCAGAACTTCTGCAATTTGGAAACCGCCACATTGTTTTGCGATGTGACTTTGATACCATGCGACTCACAAAGATGCAAAATGGCTGGGTATGCAACGGCTGGTTTTCTGCTACCAATAGCATTAGATTCCTTCGCAGGCAGGTCAAGCTTACAAATTTCATTTGCAACCCTCAATGCCTCTTCTGCTGCGTGGCCTTTGGTGATCATGAGGCCTGTGACTCTCCCTTTCATGGTCTGGTCTCCAAACCCAAGAAAATTTGGCTGCAATGTGATACAATCACCAAGCACAATTTCTTGCAACCACAATGTTCGCAAAAGCAATGACAAGATCTGTATGGACTGAATTGGATGTTGCATGGAATCATGATATTCACACCAAGCAATCTCCGGCGCAAATGTTTCAAATGAGACTCCCTGTACTCTAATTTCATGTGGAAAGATTTGTACGTCCAAGTGATTCAGGCATGCCCCGATCGCATCCCATCCACACCATCCACAAATACCAACACCAAGATGGGTTGTCTGATCAATCACTGAACCAGATGCTCTTTCACAAGCCGATTTGAAAGCTTCTGAGATTTTTCGGTCTGCATCACCTGTTCTATAGCTATAAAACCAGTGAATGTGTCTTCGTACATTTGGTTCAATGTAGATGATTCTCCAATGCTTGTTTACAAGTACTGCAGCAATCTTCCCACGTGTCTTGGAATTTTTCATGAGTGCATCAATGGCTTCCTTTCTTAGGATCTGGCAGCAGGTCCAAGCACCAAAGTTGTCAAGTTGGCCTCTTCGTGCAACCAATTCGAGATAAAAAGTCATCTCGTCCTGTGCAATGGCAGGACCATGAAATGTTGTTTGCCACATTCTCTTCATTTGATCATTCCAATGCACTTTGTCGTCTGGGATACCTTGTATGACTTGTGTGTCATTGATATGTTCCCCAAGGAGCAGCCGAAGATCATCCTCAAGTGATGGTTCTTTTACGGTGGAGTCATCAATGCTCTTGATTTGGAATGGCAATGTTGGTGATACCTCAACATGGTGCACAAACATCTTTCTGATATCCATAGGTGCGACATCTTCACAACACCACACTTCAATCCATTCAGCATTGAACCTATACTGCAAGTTGTCCTTGTTAATGCACTGCTTCTGGAAACGAACCAAGAAATTCGCAATGTCAAAACAAGAATTGGGGTTGAATGCACGTAGTGGCCATGCCTGGAGTAAGATCAACAAAGCAAGCAAAGCATGAAATTCAGTGATCATGTTTCCAACGATTCGTGTAGCAAGGCCAACTTCTCTAGGTGCCACAATTCTCTCAGTGATGCCAGCATTGATCAAGCTCTCAACAGGATGTATAAATCTACAACCTTCTTGGTCGACCAACTGCCCCAAAATGACACCTGGCATTTTGTGCTGTGATGTATAGCTGGCCATTACACTACCTGCTGATAGATGGTCGACCCCGTTCCATGTCCTGAATTGCGCGTGCATCAAACTCACACCGACAATCATACCTATTGCAATCTTGATGATGTGTGAAGCCACGAGGAATGTAAGATCTGGGCATCCTTGACATTTTGCAATATTCTTGCAAATCAAATGGTTCAAGTCTGACATCATCCAGTAAATCACTCGGCAAATTCATCAAAAAAGCCTCCTGACATGGTATGTAGGGCGCTGAGTCAACGCTTGGCTTCAATTTCCAGTCATCTAATGCTTTGCAAGATGGTCCTACCAAATAAGCAATCAAGATGACTCTGTTTCGATGAAGCGGTCGGAATTTCTTGGTGTTGAATTGGTGCTTCAAAATGCTGCTATAGCCATGGTTCTTGAGACGGTTATAGAGACCAACCTTGAAGGATTCCTCTTCATCTATGTTAGCCACGTTTTCTATCACCAGCACCTTGATCCCCAAAAGGGCCGCCACTGCTATCATCAAGGAAAAAGCGCTAGCGCCTTTCGCTGACCAACCATCTCTCTTACCAGCTAAGGAGAAAGATATACATGGGGCGGTGATAGCAAGCACACCAATGTCAAGCTCAGACATTTCATACCACAAACTTTTATCGTGGATATCTCTGCAAGTAGCTGGTTCAGGATGATTTCGATTGTATGTTTCAACAGCGTTCTGATCATAATCAAAACCTCCCAGGTGTCGAAATGGTTTTTGGATAGTATTTTTGTTGATGAATCTGAGCGCACGACTAAAGCCACCAAATCCACCACAGAAAGCTTCATACACCCTGATCTCATCGGCTCTGATGACTCCAGGTTGACGCAGGAGAAGTGATCCATTGGTTACATACCACTGATTATCAATCTGATGCACAGCCCCCAGGACACGCAACTGCAACGAAGACTGATAACATTTCTCAAGAACAAATCTCCATTGATGCTGCTTGTCATGTTTGAGATCGTCACTAAACAGCACCTGACGCTTTTCACCACATGGCAGGGACAGGTGGAAGCCCCTACCGTCAATCAAAGAGACAACACCGCAAAAACCTTTGTTAACAGAATTTGAATGCAGTCCAACATCCAAGAGAGATCTGTCATGCTCAACATTTCTGAACTTACCAGAAGCCATGGTAAAGAAATTGCCCAATCTGCATGCGCAACACGCACCCCGCCACTGGGTCGGGAACCCTTGAGCACTAGTGGCTTTTGAACCATTGCTGCGCGCATCATGACGATAGTGGCAGTCGTTAGGCACCAGAAAAGTAGCTATGTACTTGACTGTCTCCGGACATAATGTCCTGACGGAAAGGAAAGACTACCTAAAGTCACAAACAGGGCTTTCCCCAATTCGCTCAGAAATCGCTCTTAATGACAGAAGGAAGTAAATCCTTGGAACAAAGAAAGCAAATTTTAATTCGCGAAGGGACAGTGCCTTCTGGAAACAAAGCGGTGAGACAACAAAAACTGCAAAGCAGCAGGTGAAACAAAAAGGCCGCTCAGAGTCCCCTCAGTACTGCACCACAAGGAAGAAGCGTCAAGCCCAGTAAAGTGAATCTGTCTCCAAGACTACTGCCCTCCGGACGTGGGAACAACATTCATTTGTATGGAAAACCACAGACGTGTAGATTCCATTCATTTCCCAATGTGCAGCAGCACCAAGACAACCCAACCAAGGGATCCAACCCAAAGCAAGCCGGTGCGGCCAGCACAACCAGCGAATCTTACTCATTGAGCACACGACAGCTCCAAAACGAGCAAGACGATCCACACACTCACAGCCGACCACGAGAGAATTCCAGTCATCAAGTCAAGAGTAGGTACGACTACCTGTCTTGAACACGAACAAGAGCAGGACAGACCTCAACCAATCTTGTCATTATCAATCAACTTCCTGTCTTGCACCGGCCCAACAAACAATACAATCTAGAGTTCCAGGATCGTCCGTGGCAGGCCCAGTCAAGACCGCAAACTTGACAATTTAGCATTACAAATTCAGTCACTGGCAGGCTCAGAAAGACAGCATAGACCGGTAGAATCGCAAAGTCCAAAATTGTGTTCGTGGCAGGTTCAGGCAAGCGCAGCGACGACCTCCAGCACTCTGAGTTCCAACTTGAATCCGCAGCAGGCCAGCAAAAAACCAAGCTTACTAATCTGTCTGGAGTTGTCCGCGACGATCATAATGCAAATTTTCATCTGTGTCAGACCCAGCAAAGACAATATGTCTGATAATCTGGAGTTCAAAAATTTCACAGGTCGAACAACCACCACTAACCCTTCAAGAGAATCCAAAATTTCATTCTCGCTAGGTTACTGCACAACTTGTTCAAACCAAATCATGAACGTAACAATCTGGAGCACGACACTTCTATAACAAGCAATATGCTCAAAATTTCGTCCTAGCAAGCTCAATCAAGACCATAACCTGGCGATAACGTGCGAAAATCACAAGAAACTTTGCACACTCGGGAATTTATTTACATACTTGTGGCCGATCGAGTCATATTTGACTGGTGGGTCCAGCAAAAGAAAATAAGCAAATTTTCGGGGTTGCAGGTCCTGTCGAGACAGTTGACGGGCAATTTGGAATGCGAAAATTCAGTTGCAGGCAGACCTGCAAAGTAACTCTGCAAAGAGAAAGCCTCGTAAAGAAGATCTGCGAAGATAGAGGTTCTGGATTTGTCTCTGTGCCAGACCTTTTTTTTTGAGCTCATGCCCTGCACGCTCGAGGCTCTGACGGTCATCTAAACATCGTGGTTTAGTGAAGAATTATCCCAATTGGCTCAAAGCAAATGCCGTGCAAAAATCTAGGTGCAATCCAAGTAAACAAGAAACCAGCAAGAAACACAAAACAAACCCCCAAACAAAGAACCAAACAAAAAACACAAACCCATCACAGATGCACAGATAGGTGATTTTTTTTGGCTTCATTGCTGCGCTCATCGTGACGATGGTGACAGTCTTGGAAATGAGGACGTACTTGTGCATCCCATATTCATAAAACGGGAAAACCACTAAACCAAACAAAAAACAACACAAAACAACAAAAACCGCCTCTCCAAAAAGGGCAAACAGACAAAGCAACAACCAACACTCTGGTAATTCCAATGACGTGAAACAGTGAGATAAAAGTGGCTCTCAGTGAGTGAAAAAAACTCCGGCTCTCAGAATATCTTCTCCGACAAATAGTTTCGCTGAATCTGATATGCAGTGCTCTCCTCAGAGTATTGTGTTTCAAAGCGCTATGCCTAAGCATTGGCATGAAGAACATCCTTTCGTCTTCTTTTGGTGGCTCTGTCATCCTTATATTCATTCTCATCCACAAAACTCTTTAGATCCTGCAACATAGCCCATGTTTTGAAACTCATTTTGTACATTTCCAATCCTACCATTCCTGCCTGTAGCAATGGGATAATACAGAGTCCTGAGCATCTTTCTTCGGCCGGTCAGGCCGGTTCAGTATCAGCAGTTCCTCTAGTCGCTCGGCATTCAAGTAACAGGGGTCAAGATTCGAGGTAATGGTGGAGAAGGTGCCATTGAGGTGATATTTTCCCACATGTGAGACTGGGTGCGAAAGGCAAGGAGCTGATTGGCAGAACTCTTCTTGAAGTAGTAGGTGTCAATGTCAATAACATCAAGCCATGCAATTGACAATGCATATACAGCATCGTACCATGTATCAAGAATCTCTGTTATTCGGCAAGCACATGAGACTTGGATACGTTCTAACTTGTTACCACTCCACGAGGAGAATGCCTGGGTCTGAAATATCCCTCTGATCAAGTCTTGTTGTAGTTGCGGCATTCGATCCAAAAAGCTTTGAACAGATGCACAGATGGGTGAAATGATGAAACGCCGCGCTCTTACCCTTCTACTCTGAGCTGCTTCTCACAGAAATAGGAGCACCTAAAACCTTTTTTTTTGCTGGAACAAAGCGGTGAAATAACAAAAACTGCCAAGCAGCAAGTGAAACAAGCCGGCCACTCAGATTCCTCTCAGTACTGCACCTCAACGAAATAGCAATGTACCCAAGGTAAAAAGCCACCCACAAACCACCGCACGACGGACGTGGAAACCTCCACATTCATTTCTATAGAAAATAGACGTGTAGAAGAGCCCATTCATTTCACAACGTACAGACAGCCGAGAGGCCTAAACCAAGGAAACATGCCACTCCATCTCACTCC
>DF243658.1:7360-36581 GCA_000507305.1 Breviolum minutum Mf 1.05b.01 | reverse complement strand
CATTGAGTTTTTGAATTTTTTGGTGAATCAAGTGCAACCAGTGTTTTGGAGTGGTGACTGGACTCCTTGGTCCATTGGCAGTGACGTTGAGGATGGCGAGTTTGAAAAAGGTCTTCAATTCTCAACCATTCAGCTGTCCCTCACTAAAGGCAATTTTGACAGTGATTCACCGATTCAGCTTGAAGCTTTTTCATTTTCCATCAATCGTATCTCTGACATGCGTGACAAGGTACACAATGAGATCCTTCTACCTGCAGATATGTTGATTGCTGTTCCGACTCACTTTTCAACTGAGTGGCCCATGTATCCAATTACAGGTGTAACAATGCACAGAGGTAATTCTATCGAAAGTGGTCATTACCAAACTTCAGTTTTCACTGCTGAAAATCGTTGGTTCCACTATGATGATGGCCAGATTCCTACTCAGGGACCTCTGACCATGCAAGATTGTAGGATATCAGCATCATTTGGGTAAGTGGAGTTTGCAAATCACCAACAATCATTGCAGAGAACCCATGAGAGCCGGGGTGCTTGGTAGTTTTTGGATTGCGGAAAGTCTGTCCTAGTTGACAGCCGGATGAGATACAAATCTCAATCTGATGGTTGGCGCGAGCACTTTGACCCAAAAAGGTGTGTGCGTGAAAAAAAAAGTGGTAGTTTTGCTTGGCTTGGGAGCCATCCTAGTCTTGCCACTCGCAAGGACGCGACTGTGAAGTTGTACTGGCAAGGCACCACAATTGCCTCCCCAAGTTGTGCTTGTCATCCGTCCTGTTTGGGCCCAGATCTCTGCAGCAAATGCAGTTGTACAAGAATAACAACTTTGGGACAGCTACCGGAGTAGAGATCACAAGGTGGCTGTGTAACACTTGCAGACGTATTTCGAGCAGTGCCATGGACGGCCTTGGTCAGAGAAGAAAATTGTTTCATATTGGACCAATAGGACTAGACTTCCCTGTGTGCATTCCCTCAATTCTGTGTGCCAAGGTCCGGTGTGTAGTTCCTATATTATGGTGTTTTCCATGTTTTCCCTGGCGCGTGCGACTTGGCGAGGTGCCTTGGCCATATCTGACATGTCCCATAATAACTGCGATCGCATGGAGTCCAGATGGGATCTCTATCCATTGATCTGGAGGATCGACGACGTCTTCTGAAATCGGCTACTTCGCAGTGTGAATCAGTATGTGCTTGAGCCTGTGTGTTTGCCAGACTTCCTCTCCATTCATCTCCTCTTTTTGGAGGGCTGAAGTCCAGGGGTCTCCTTGCACCAGCTTCTCGGTGAACAGGCTCTTGTCATTGCGATGCAAATGATAGATCATGTTTTGATGTGAACTCCGAAGTTTTCTTCCGAGAAGATTTTCCGTTTTGGCTTTCTTCTGGTTTGTACCAGTGTTGTGAAGCACTAGCAACCCTGCACATCCGTTGCTTAAACCTTGTGCCTTGCAAGTTTGAAATCCAGTTTAAATCTTACAGAGTGATTGTCATGAAATGTTGTCCTGCAGCCGCCAGGAATTTGCTCTCTGATTCTTGATTTGATTCTTGGGTTGGACCTGCGCAACAGATTCAAGTGCTGTGTGAGTCGACGGATTGGCACCACCAACGCCGAAATACCATCCAAGTCATGATGCAGGAGCACAACGATTGCAGGGATCCAACGATCGTTGCATGAAGTTTCCCTGGCCCTGGCTATCAATTTATTGCGCATCCGCAACGGGCACTGCAGCTGAACGCGATCGGTTTGTTAGATGAAAGGCTTGGGAGACATCGGTTTCCTATGTCTTTGCAGGTTGGCAGCCAAAGAAAGCTGAAAAAAAAGTGACGCTGGCTTGGAGCATCAAATCATGTGCTTGAGACTCGAGACTATGCTTTGCCAACATTTGTATCCATTTGTGTCCTAAAATGAATGGATCTAGAAAATCCCTTTTCGTTTCACATTGTCAGTGTGAGGTCGTCTGTTATGGTCAACACAGTGTTGGTGACATGATTCTTGCAGCTTTGTATGACAAACAGTTTTTGCGATCATGTGCTTTGAATACGCCGGCACAGATGCATTCACGAACATACATCAAACATCTTTATATGTATGCAGTGTATGTGTATAATATGCATATCAACTTCGCAGTTTCGGTTCAGGGATGGTGCACAAACACGTCACAGCAGAAAGCAACTAACATTCCAAACGGACATGCGTTTAGTTTGGAGTCTGGATGAAAACAGCGCTTTGATCGACACTTGAAAAATGCGTTCCAATTTCTTGCAAACTCATCATTCATCAACTCACTAAAATTGTCAAACACACAGATGCAACGAATTGTTGATGGCGCCAGCCAGCCATTGCACTTTTGTAAATGGCAATTTCAAAGATTCAAACTATCCAAGATGGATGGTAGTGGTACAAACAAATCCGCATTTAGGTCAACATGGATTCGCGTCCTTCCAGGGGCCGGCCAATGGCCAAAAGGTGTCGTGTGATGAATTGATCAAGGAGTTTTGATTTATATCAGACACATGTAACAAAATAGCAGACTCAACATTTTCACCAAAGAAATGACCTGTGTTATATGAGAGGTTTTTCATTCGGAATCCCAGGAAGCCATTGTCGCTTGCAGGTTACTCTTCCTCATGGCCCCAGGTGTGGATGCGATTAGCTCTGCGGACTGTTGGGTGTGGAACTTATCAAACGATGAGTTTCCCGTCGAACCTTGGGTCCCCCTTGACGGTACGGATCCGTTTCCACCGAGGTTGGAGGTTGGACTCCTGAAATTTGTTGCAGCGCACCTGGTGCTAAAGGAAATCCACTTTGCTGGGATTCCGTTGCCAACTCAATAGATCAAGATTTGATTTGAGGGATTCTGAGCCCTGAGCTGTGAAATAATGTCTAAATCTATATAGATTCATACTCATTATCATATGTCTTTTTCATAGTTTTTGGTACTGGGACTACATTGCCTCTGTTTGCTCCGTAAAGACCATCTAAACTGCATGCGGCATACATACTAAAAACTTTTTCCTCTGGATGGCCTTTTCTTTGCACTTGGACTCCGTGCTGCTTTTGTGAACAGTACGAAATTACGAAATTACTTCTATGAAAGAGTTTTTCCTGGGCGGATTTATCAGTCCTTTGTGCCACCACCTAAGGTCTTCACCTTTGACAGATGCTGCACAGAAACGGAAGAGGGTATCCAGGTAAGGCACTAGGGTTGTTGGTGGAAGAAATATTCCATTAAAAAAAAACCCACTAGAAATATGTTGCTTCTAAACAAAACACGCAGATTTAAGAAACACCGGGTTATGGGGATAAGGAGAGGGATTTTCGATGTTCAGCAATGTGCAGCGCTATGATTGCATCAATTTCTTGTGAACTTGGCCCAGTTTGACCTTCGTCGTCGAAACTTCGTGGCTGACATGGTCAGGAGGTGCCACCTTCGCATGGTTTCAATGGTTGAGATTCACTGAGAGACATTTTGGGTTGATGACTGCAGGGGGGCCACTGTCCACTTCGACATCCGACATGTCTCTGGTGGACGTACAGGGGCAGTAGCTTCTAGGACTGGGGCAGTTAAACTTGCAAGACCATACAGGCCAGATCCATGTTGACAAAGCCTTCATCCTCTGTTCTTCAGGGCGCTTTCTGCCCGGTCAACGGTTCTGAGAGTGCCATCTACACAGGCGAGATTCTTTGAACAGAATGCCATTGTTTTGCGCTTTCCCTTCGTTTTGCTCTCACTTTCCAAGACGAAAACAGAGCTCTGTCGACAAAATAGCAGGTGTTCTCCCTGAAGAGCGTGCATAGCGCCGTGATCGAAGCTTCAAGGCCGTAAGGGTAGTCGGGTAGTCCTTGTGTGTTGATGTTTTACTTGTCAACCCGACAGGCTGAACAACTGTGATGCACATGCAGTTTTGGGTCTGGGTTTGGCTTTAGAAAGGCTGGGAATTGACGTCCTTGAAATCCTTGAAATCCTTGAAGTTGATCTCGACATCTGTGCCTCCAGGGTCAACCCCAGTTCAGTTTTGGCAGACTGGATCAAGCTTCTGCCACTGACCTTTGCAAACGTTGGAGACCCAAGTTTCGCCATCCGAGCCAATTGCATGGGCAAGACAGGCTTTGTTTTCTGATCAACAAGTGGTATCTAAGATTTCTGTATGTATGGAGTTTTTTCTCCTTTCCAAAGACTCCAAGGTTCTTTGGTTTTCTGCCAGGCAATGCATGCCGTTTTCAAGTTGTCTTCTGCGACTCATTTGTGCATTGTGATCAAATTGTAGTACTTTATCAGTATATCATAGTATATCATATCGTCTTGAGGTCCTGTGCAGAGATCTAAAGTCATCCCTTCAAAACCATATTGAGCACATTTCGATTGACACATGTGCAGCAGTTTTTTGGGTTTGTTTTGTGCTGGTTTTATGGAGGCAACTCGAGCTGGTGCGAAAGACTTTTTTCTCCTACATTGTGCAGAACTGGCTGGGACCTGAGACAAAAACTGGCCCACTCACTAGAGCCAGGCCCACTAGGATCCCACTAAGTACACTAGGTGGCAGAGGATCGGAAGTTGATTTGATGACTTGGGTTCACAAAGATGTGGTTTTTGTTACATCCTGCTTTGTCCTGAAATTTGTTGAGACTTCCAAGCATAGGTTCGAAGATCTGGATTGCATGGAACGTGCTGTTCGAGAGGTGGGGCTGGACTGCTTGGCAGCTTGAAAGCAGTCACCAAAGTGCAGAAAATGAGCAATTGTTCGGATCTTGTGCGCAGATGAATCCAAATTTATGGCGTGGAAGAAGTGTGTCCAAGGAGGACTGCTAGAGATTGGTATAGACCATGAGCAGAAACAGATATCCTTATGGAAGATTGAACTTGCGGCATAGTTGACTCACACTGCGAAATGAAAAAAGTTTCCTCATCCAATTCCTTGTATGTTTTGATGGCACAATTGACCTGGGTCCCGCACAATGCATTTTCTCGACTTTTTTTCCGTATGAAGCATCTTGCCTTTGCTTCGTAGCGGGAGTTGCAGCTGGGTGCAACCATATCAATCTATATATGGATTTTTCATGATCTTTTGTCATTACCGCACTCCCACATGCCACGGCTCATCCTGCCGAGACCCGCGATTTCACAAGTTCAATATTTTCCAAACCATTGTTTTCCGAAGCCTCGACAAACCGATGCTGCCACACATGCCGTGGATATTGCTGTAACCTGGCAATCAGAAGCCCTTGAGGACTTGCGATGGGCCTTGAGTGTTGTGAAAACCCGTGGCTTCGCATTTGAGGTGGGCCTGGGATTCCAGGATCACCATGTTTTCCTCACCAAAACACCACCAGAGCAGTTTTTTCAACCTGAGCCAAGAATGCTCCAGGGCACCAGAGAAAGTACAATGCTGATTCCTTTGGCCGACTTTCTGAATCACAACATGGTTGCAGCCTTGAAGCCTTGATTTGATTGGATTTCCATCAGCATTTGGCGGAACAGTGAGAGGTTGAATGGATGCTATCGTAATGACTTTTTTTGGACCTCGTTTCAAGTTTTCAGCTCCAGGTAGCAAGTGTACGAACTGCAACGCTTGCAGAGGATGTTTTGTCAAATGCTATCCCTGAAGAGTACATTGAGTACACACTTTTCATCTTTTTGGAAGCTGCTTAGAGTCTTAGAGTTTTGAAACTGGAGGCCTGCAGAGTGAGAACTTGCTGAAAATTGCGCCAGGATGCTCTGCGATTTGTGGCTACCAAGGATGTAATGCCTGGTGATGTCTGGAGCTTTCTGCAATGGTCCATGTTGCAGCAGATGTTTCTCCTCTTTCTTGAAGTCAAAACGTGAGTTGCCAAAGGAACTTTGCATCGACTACGCCCAGGCTTCAAATTTAGAGTCAGTTGGCAGCAAGGAGTCACTGGGATGTCAATCTGGATGGTTCAATGCTCTTTGAGGGATGTGTCCACCGTTCAAAGAAATGCTACCGAGGTTCTTGGTTCGGTATGGTTTCAGAGTGGAGGACCTGTTCAGAAACGCTTGCGAGAACAGTAGATTGCTTGGGCAACGGTGCTGAGTTCTGAAGTGAATTGGGTAGCTTTGTCAAACAGCAATTGCGGTGATGTCTGCAGATCTGAAGAAACAGCGGCTGTAGGGACCATGGGGTGAGTTTCGATGCTTCGTTTCGCTGAAGTTGTTTCTGCTTGGTGGCTTGGCTACGAGGAGAACCCCTATGGGGGACGTCAATTTGAGCTTGGTGGGGAGCCAATGCAGGTCCGTTGTGACAGCGGTGCCCAAGAGTCAGGATAGGTCACGACCAAGGTATTTGGATTGATCATGATTGATCGATGACTCTTGAAACATAATACGGAATCGTAAATGACCAGTCACCAGATGTTGACCCGCGATCATTTCATGTGATTTCTTAGATCTAGATAAAAAAGATGTCATTTCTGGCGCCAACTTGACTCGGTTCAAAGCTCCAGACTCCTTGAAGGAGATTCTGGAGCTGCAAAGCAAGTGCTTCGACCAATTGTATGGTGAAAGATATCATCAATGACTTGAAAACTTAAGGGAAGGAACCCCTAAGATGACTTACATAAGTAGATCTGAAAACTAGACTAACCACACTTTCCCACTACGTGCTTTTTCTCAGCACTCCCTCAGTAGTTCCTTGCCTGGCATCCAAGTTCCATTGTCATGGAATCAGAAGAAAAGCCTGCAACTGACACCTTCAATGCCTCTATCTCAGACTTGGGAGCATGAACAGATTGGCAGTGGCTTTGGGCTTGAGCTGAATTGGCAGCTTTCAGGCAAGGGCTCCTGTTGATGAGGTGCGGTATGGGGTTGATCGATTGATTTGGCATTGTGGTTAAGGACAAAGTGGACACTCCCCCACAGGCTCAATTATGTTTTCCCGTGTTCTCAATTTGGTAGGAACCAATGGTTCAGGAAATCGCTCATGCAGCCAGGCAATCGCTCAATGGTTCAATGAGTCCACAGGATTTAGAGTCAGGCACTCAGCTGCAACGATGTTAAGGTATGATCCTTTTTGACGTTGCCCACTTTGGCGTGCACCAGCTTCGGATTCACCACATGCGCTTCTTTCAGCATATTGTCATGCCAACTGGGCCTATGATCCAGGTTTATTCTGTGGAATTGTGCAGTTGCGATCCCTTCCAGCTAGTTTGGCTCAGCGGCGAGGGTGTCTATTTTTTGTCTTCCGAATCCTCGTCACTTTCGCTTCGGCCATGGAGCCTCTCCTGCATTAATCGAAGCGCTCCGTCAGCTGTTTGGATTTGGATTCTCAAATTGACAGTTGTTCAAACTGAGGAGCTGGGGGTTGGGCAGCTAGTGAGAGAACACAGTTTGAGGTGCGATTCTATGTTTAGAAGTTTAGAACGGTCCTTTCAAATCTTTGCCTTTTCCAACTTTTGGAAGCCTTTGCTTTCACAGCTTTATTTCTAAGTTTCTCTCAGTCTTCTGGACCTGTAGCCTGGAATTGTCACAGACTTGAATCTTCAGGCCTCCAGATTTCGCTGATGATCACAGATTCAGTTTTTTTTGTCGTTGTGATCTGAAAGTTTTCATTCTGGGCTTCAAGTACTTCTGATTTTTGACTCGAACAATTCTTGTCAATATCTCTTTGAGTCTTCATCTTGGAATCATTTTTTTTGCAGACCTCCACTTTCCATTTTTAATCCGAAATCTGCACCTCCATCATTATTTCTGTGGTATCTCTATTTCCAGAGGTAGAGTAGAACTCTTTGAAATGCTAAAAAGAACCTCTCTGGAATTCTCAATTCTTGTAATGATGCAACTTCTATGGCGGCTCTGCCATTTGTTTCATTTGAAGAATGTGATTTGATGGGCTGCCCCACCAACTCGTTTTCCATTGGCAGAGACCCCACAAATCTGACACGTCCATGATAGAGATGTGACATGCAGACATTTTTTTGAGTTGTGTCTGGCAAGGCTTCACAGTGAGACTTCACACCGTCAGGCAGTGCTTCCTGATTTGTATTTGCCATGAAAAACAAGACGGCAGATGCAACATTTTGTGGCAGCCGTTTGTACGGAAATTTACGTAAACATCCCATCATATGCAACCTTTTTTTTGGAGTGTGTGTTTTCCATGCTTGTGTGTTGCCCATCCATTTCGCATCCATTTTGTTTGGACCAGGTGCCCTTGGTACAGGTGTCACAGGTGCGTCCAGAAGCACAATGGCCACGACAAGCAGCAGCCTTTGGAGCGGCCTTTGCGGCAGCAGCCTCCAGGACCTCTCGGAACACCAGGACTCGACGCGTCCAGGACTTAAAGGACGAATCTCTTGTTGTGATATGCTGCCGTTTGACTTCTAAAATGTTGGCAAAACTTTGCTATTTTTTTTTAAAAAATGATATATAAAGTTAATTGGAATGTCACTGAGAAAGATGGACTTAATAGACAAAGATACAAAGTCATATGCCAACAGCCAACATGAAGAATTTCAAGCGGAGCATGACTTAGGCGGCGAATTCTGATTCAGGTGGCCGCCAAATCCACATCCAGAACGAGGCTGCCTCCTTAGCCAGCAAAGATATTTCTGTATGTGGACCGATCGGAGCAGCTGGGGTGCACTGGCCGTTGTAGCTGCATGCACGAGCTCATTTGATACAATTGACTTGGTTTACAGAGTCCATCCAATTGAAGAGGAAGCCACTTGGCTTGTTCCATGTGTTTTGGACATTTTTCAGATGCAAAAGATCAAATTGTGCTTGTCCAAGAAGAGGTCTCTGACTGATGTAGATGGACGTGATTTGTGCCCAACATCATTTCTTCCTCGTCTTGCGAACATGTCAAGTAAGTCGTTGGTCATTGATTGGCTGAGTTCACTTTCCCTCAAGAGCTGCCGAGAGGCAGCGTGGAGTCCATGGAGACTTGGTATTGCATGCGAGCGTAGGCATTTGCATTTATATTTGCATGATTCCGATTCTTCTTCTTCTTCTTATTAGTAGTAGTAGTTTTTTTGGTTTGTTGTTGTTGTTGTTGTTGTTGTTGTTGTTGTTGTTGTTGTTGTTGTTGTTGTTGTTGTTGTCGTCGTCGTCGTCGTCGTCGTCGTCGTCGTCGTCGTCGTCGTCGTCGTTTTAGTAGAAAATAGTGGCAGCAACTGCATTTTGCTTGCATCATGAACTTGGTAAAGTTTGATTGTCTGGGGCTAGGAAAAGAGCTATGCTGTTTTTTTTTTCACCTGGTTTGTACTTTAGGATGGATCGTAAGATGGTTGAGTGCTGACTGGATCTCAAAACAAATCAGTTGTAAAACAAAGCACCTAGTCTCCAAGTTTTGTAAGCATTGCAAAGCGCTTTTTACCTGAAGTACTTAATGCAAGGCATGAGCTAGCAATCACCCCTATCAGGTTCACTTTACCAATCCTTGATGTTTAGTAAATGGCTCATACTTGTGAAACAAAGCAATTGCAATGATATGGGTCAGTCGGGAAGGTACGTGTTTGCAAGAATTGCTCTTACTGTAATTGTCCACATCAGGACAACTTCATGAAGGAGAATGCCGCGAAGGTAGGGATGGAGCATTCTGTTGAATTCTATTTGCCACGCAGGATCTTCAAGCTGTGAATGTGAGGTGTGCCTTCAAGGTCTTCAAAAGATCGAAGAAAAGCCCAACAATCCGGAGGTCCTGATGTGCTACTTAGAGTCAGAGGCTTAGCGTCTTGCAAGCTTTTGAGACGGTGCCGTTGACATGATGCCCTGGTTCTAAGGCCGACTGATATGGGACCGTACAGAACACAGATGCTGATGGAGGTGCGAAAGTGGGGGAAACAGAGGCAAGCACCAGGCCCACTGGTGAGTGCTTTTTTCGCAGGTGAAGATCACTGTATCTTCTGGAAAGTGTGACATCCATATCTTGGACATGTCAACAGGACTTGGATACTGCGCTTCCTGGTGTATGAAAGCTGTATGCAGAAATTATTTTAGTTGCACTTCCAGTGTGATGTGGTTATGTAGCAGTTTTGTGCCTTGCACCTTGCAGGAAGTGTGGATAAAAAGACTGGGGAAGTGACCTTTGATCCTGCAAATAAGGTTTGGGCAGAAGCTGGCATGCAAAGGTTTTCTTCGCAAGAACGTAACACCTCAAGACTTTTTTTGTTGTTTTGAATTGAATCAGACTGTCTGTGGACGTGTTCTAAGATTACATGCAGATCCCATTGGTGTTTTTTTTAACTAACCCACCCAGCACGCCAAAAAAGGAGAAATGCCAGTCCTGTGGACTGGCATCGTGTCATTGGGTGTCACTGTCTCTTCCGTTGGCAGGTGGAGCAAAAGGCCGAAAACTGCGTCACATGGAAAGACAATGGCAAAGGAGGCAAGTTTCTGATTATTGCGATAAAATGAAAACATTTTGTGATGTTTGCTCCAGCAGCTTCGAGATTTAATTCACGTCTAGATTTGTAGAATCAATTGTACAGGTGTAGAAGACTGACTATGCTTGGATGTACCGATACCTGGATACTACCATGATATTCAACATGCAGAATCATCTACCTCAATATTGACAACATGCTGCATTTACCATTCCTGAACCTTTTCTCTATTGGAATCTACACCTATATATGTTTATATGTTTGTTTTCTTTACTCTTTATTTGTCTATCTACAAAATAAAAAATGTATGTATGTATATATATATATACATACTAATATCACTGATATCCATATTATATGTCTTTGTATCGTACTTATGTTTGTCTTTGATGCCACAATTTCTGAACGAAAAGGTCTTGACATGGTGAACTACAGCTCGCTTTGCGCTCAGTTGAAGACGAATCTGTCATGAGTTGCGAATTCGGGATAGCTTGGACAACTAGGTCCGAGTCTACAGTTGGACTGCCCTGGTGGTTTCCTTTGCCTGATGCGTTTATGCAGAAGGCAGGTGAGAATTTAGCATTCCAACAAGTGTTGAATAACCACAGGAAGGGATTAATAGTGTTGAAACACAGTTTGTACCTGCACTAGTGGACCATTGGATTAAACAGGTGCATGAGTACTTTGTGATACCACTGCAGTTTTCATTACTGCCAGTGTCTTGCCGCTTGCCAGACTGCATCCTTTGTGATCGGACAAGTTGTTGTCAGCTTAGCTTCTCATCATTGTCCAGAAGATCCCAAGGTCTCGGTTTGAACAAAAGTCGTTTGATTGATATTCTTTGAGGTCAAAGACGGGATAAAGAAAGCAAATGAGCAGATTGCTAAATCCTATGCAAAAGAGGTCGCTTCTTGTTTGCAAGTTGACCGAACTACCCTTGGAGCTATACTGAATATACTTGTTCCAGCATGTTTTTTGCGAGATTTCAAAGCTTTTTGTATCACGTGGAAAGTGTTCAGTCCATGCCATTGGGTGGTTTGCACAAGAGCATTGTCAAGAAAAGTTGCCCAAGGAACGTGTGAACGCGTGAACAGGACTTCCGCCGCAATGTGTGCCCAAATGAGATGTGAGTTCGACTGAGAGAAAAACTCATACAGCACCCCCATGCATGGAAGGTGTGGCAAGTGGCTGTTAAGACAATCGAGTTGGCTCTGATTCTTTCGGGGGTGATCAAACCATCTCTCTGTTCATCGCATCCATCATCTTCTCTATGCAACTATTGTTCTTCTTCTTGTATTTCTGCGGTGAGTGTGGTGGTCTTGAGGGGTGGCTGTTGACCCAGCATGCTGCTAGGATTCCATTTCTATCCTTCGAAACCGTAGGCTCGAGCCTTTGCTATTTCCATTCTCAGCATTTTTACTTCAGAAATACATAATCAATCATAATCATACTCAGTTTGGTGAGGTTTTCACTTTTGCCATTCATCTTGAAATCAACAACTTTCCCTTAAAGAACTTGTAAGTTCACACCACTTAGGCCTGGGGTTGTGGCTTTTCCAGCCTGAGAGCTGAAGAGTATCTTCTGAGCTGAGTTTGCGCCAAATGCTTTTTTTGGAGTCTGGCCCATTCCTTTAAGGAGCCACATTTGCCCAAAATGCAACTGATTTTCCAAGTCACATCGAAGTTGCATTTTTCAAAGTCCAAGGTGACTTTGATTTTGCATTGAGATAAACTTGAGTGGGACATGTCATGGAGTCATGGACCACTCATGAACTGTTTGTGGCCCAAAAAGTCCAAGCAACATGTACTGCGAAGTTTGCAACTGCTGCAAGTGCTGCAAAAGACACACTTTTTTGAGGCGACGACGTCTACAATGGAGCCTGGAGTTTCACAATATACCAACACTAGCTCGTGATGCTGACTTGTTTTGAGAGAAACACTTGCAATTTCCAAGCGTTTCTGTGGGATTATCAATCCTGGCCTAGATCTGAATGTCTGTCATGAATCTGAACATGCGCAAGGTCTTGGCTTGGAAGAGAGTCAGATGTAGAGCCAACTAGCACTAGAACTGCGTACAAGACTCGGAAATTGGTTGCATATTTCGAGTGATAGAAACTGACCGACCAATGGATCCAAGTGATGCCTCCTGAGTCCTGGTGACTACACTGACCGCACTCGACCGGGAACTACTTTGAGCATCTCAGATACTCCAAGGATACCGGCTTGAATCAGAGTATGCTGACATGTCTCTGTTGATGTCACTTTTAGATTTTCAGACTTGCAGAAAAGCCTTTTCCGTATTCACACTTTCAAACGATAGGACAAGTGGCTCGCCTCCGTCGAGATCTCCAGATGAATGCAGGCCTGACGCTTTTTTTTTGAATCAGACTCGACTGGAATCATTTGGAGCAGCGCAGATCAGCACTCTATTGCCCTGTGAGTGAAACCAGTGACTTGACATACTCAAATTCTTGGAATCAAAGTGAAGCAGCCAGGACGCCACCCCGGAACCAGCATAGAGGACAGCACAGCAAATCACCGTTCCATTTTAAGGCCAACTAGGAAGTATACTGACACAAAGTAATGAAAGCGGCAATTTGAAACTGTGATGGCTTTCGCCTCCAGTTGGACATCAAAATTTGGGGTTTCAAACCTTTTGGCAAACAGGGTTTTGACAGCTTGACATGGAGACTTTGCAGGACTTCCTCAGGTCCATGAGGGTTTCTCTCAGGCTGGGGATGTGTTTGTCCATGCACCAGGGTATCTACGTTTGTCCATGTCCCCTGAAAGGAGGGTTTCTCCCCATGCTGTTCAGCAGTGTCGGACAGCACTTCCTTGGCAGCGGAGTTTATGACAAAGGACTGCGAAGCAGTTGGAACTGAAGTCGGATGAATTCCCAAATGTGTCCCCCCAAAAAATTGCACCCATTCTTTTTGCCACTTTTTTTTGTTGGGAGGACATCATAGAATCTTTGCACTCAGTGGCCTATGTCTCTATGGCACTCGAATGGAAAGCTGATGAGGAGATCTTTGCTTGCTGGCACAAGAAGAGTTTTATCATGTTGTATCTGATCTTAAGTCTCACATGCTTGAAGGTGGACAAGATGTAACATTCTGGGCTGTGAAGAGACTTTTTTTCAGAGCCTAGCAAGGCTTGAAAAAGAGCTACTGGCAGGATTGTTCCCAAACAAGTCAAGCGCTTTCTCTCCGAACTGGGCAACTCGCCAGCACACATCCAAGTCAATGCCGTCATGGGAGCTATGCAACGCTTTGAAGGCAAAAATTGGCCTCGGAGATTGGCAACGCACTGGCGCAATTCCAAACTGATGGTTCCTCCAGGTCAGGCAACGTAAATTGATGAAATCTCATTGAGCTGCCACAGCTGGTACAAACACATTGGAATGTGCAACCGACAGAGATTTTCTGTTAAGGAGCGCCGATGGTGGGGTTGCTCTCGACGCCAAGGAGATACACTGGGTTGTTCTGTGAGGATTTGAAGCAAAATTATAGTACAAAAACATACAAGTACTGTGCTTATGATCTCCAGCTGATTGGAGAGGCTAGCATTGCTGGAACAGTGCAGGCTCCCAGGGATGGGGAAGCCTGGAAAGAGGAGTGTATTTGATCATGTTCAAAAAGACCTTGAATCAAGCTATGATCACATTTATCTTTACTTTATATATATTTTGATCTTTCCGCCTCCCCTTGAATGCATTGTTTTCGATTGATTTAAAGTGCTAGTTCTTCTCTTTCTGCATCTCATTCGTCCCATTCCATCTACTTGATCACCGGAAGGAAGCAGTAAGATCCGCTGTGCCCAACGATGCCGCACCAAACGCAGTGGTGTGGACCTTGTGCTCTGAACAAGTTTTGGAAAAGTGGAAGATAATCAGCAATGGAACCTGTGGTTGCACCATTTGTACCGTCAGTTGAGAATCCAGGAGCCATCAGAGGTGGCTTCAGATGGCACTTCTGTCCCAAAAACAGTCCACGAGGCATGAGATCGTGATGCATTTTCCCTCTCCGGAAATCGCATTTCGTTTCACTGGCAGGAAGCTGTTGTGACAAGGGCCGTCCGGACGCCTTCGGTTGAGTTGGGGCCCGTGGCTTAGGAATTACTGAAAGACTTTGAAGAAGCTTTGCGATGGCATATGGGTGGGATTTGCAAGTAGCTCAACGTAGGCAGACAGTCATGTTGAGTCATGTGTTTCCTTTTTCCCTGGGAAGTTTCTCCCAAAGTAGACCATTGCTCGGTGGTTGCAGCAGTGTTGACATTCTTTGGCACATTTCTCTGCAAGGTATCAGCTTGCATCAGAGATGCTGTGGATGGCCTGCTCCAATGCCGCTAGCTTGCCCTCCACTGCAAGGCTGCCATTGAGCCAACTGCTCTCATGCTTAGCTGGAGCCAACGCGTTCACGTTGTCAGGTCAGTGGCAACCTGTGACCAGGCAGTGGTCTTTTTAGTTTGCACGTGTCAATCGATTCTTCCGATTGAAACTGGCAGAAAAAAACATGAGCAAATCATGCAAATCATGAAGTGATTCCATTCTCTTTATGTGCGCTTGAACACGAGGTGATGACAAAGGCAGAATATGAGCATGCTAAGATGCTGACCATGGCCATAGCAGCTGATGCGATTGCAGATGATGGCAGTGCCCATACCGTGGACGTCATGACAGAGGTTGATCAACAACTTTCTGGGCCTATCGAGCAAAAACGCTCTCGCCACAAACCTGCAGATTTGGAAGGAGAAAAATCCAAAGCTTCACAGGTGCCCAGGACAATTCGTCGAGATTCAACGTTGACCATTCCAAGTCCCAGTGCGAGGGATGCTGAAGTTATGGCAAGTAACCAGGTGGGGTTGAACTTTAAAACTTAGCCGATCTGGATTTGGATGTTGCTGTGAAACAATTCTGGAATCACAGATTTGTTGATGCTGGGATCTCTGCAACTTTGGTCACTTGCCACAGGCCCTGGAGGATGAGTTGGCAGTTGAAGCTTGGCCACCATCTGGAGTAAAGAGTAAATGCGAGATGGATTTCACAAGACTAACTGTGAAGCAAACCAACAAAACTCCAAAGATGATGCGACAAGTTGCTTTATGCAAATGACCTTTGGAGTGTGAGGATGAGTTGGCGCCCACCGATTCGGTTCCTTTCGGCATCATGATTACAGATTCAGAGACTCGCAAGAGTGTAGTTCTGCTTGAAGCTCCGATTCTGGAGTCATGGCTGCAAAGAGTGCGCTTTCACCTCTTCTTTGATGTGCTGTCTCTCGACTCTCAACTCTCTTGCTTACGATTTCAGCCTGTATTTCAAGGACCCGCCTCCACAAAGGCACACTCTACCGCTGTGTTTCTGATTGACATGCGATGACATGCGATGCCATGCAATGCCATGCGATGACGTGACATGCAATTTTCCTTCTGAGTGGCATATTCAATTTATTCAACAGCACAACAGTTGTCCTGCGCGTCTCATGCAGGCAGCATGATGATGGTGAGACAGACTCCCAAGAGACTGAGGAGGCTGATTTAGGTTCATGCCATTGTAAGAATAATTTTGAACATTTGAATATTTGACATATTACTTTAGCAATAGGATGGAATGATGGATTGGCAATTGGAGCGGGTGCATGTTGGGCAGGCTCCTATCATCATGCCGAATATCATGAGTACCATGGAGGCCATTTGAGCCGATTGTGTTCTCAAACTTGATTCTTCAATTGTTGTAGAACGAGACTTTGCATGGCATTGCATGTTTTTGCTAGGAAGCTATTTGGTCTGCTGTACTTGAAGAAGTGCAGCAAGATGCAGAGGTAGGGCAGTTTTCTCGGTGATCGAAGGAAATATGTTTGACATGTTTTGATGTTTGCTTGTGAGAGTCATACATTGATCGTTGTTCCTTCTGTCTGAAAACACCTTAGCAGTTTCTCTCCAATGACATGTTGTGCGCAGGCCCACAAAGCAGCTTCCCTTGTCACGTCTGAGGACTGCTTCAGCAAAAATACGAAACGTGTAGGAATCAGGAAGCTTGTGCTTCGAAACAGCCGAAACAGTTTACAGTAAATTGGACATGGAGATAACATTTCAAGCCTTCACAGCTTTGCATTTCTGGTGTCCGCCAGGGACAATCCTGGCCTGAACCGGCGATTGTCAACAGTACGGAGGTCAGCTTTGCATTTGGTTTTTCGAGCCAACATTGGCTAAGAGCGTTTCAAATGCTTTTCTTCTTGCTCTATTCTTGTGACCTGTGCCAATAGGTAAAAAATGAGCTGGAGGGAAGCTGTTTATTGCAGAGAGCGCTTGGGTAAGTTGTGAAGTTCATGCTGGCTCTTCGCGCTTGCAGGCACGCGAAAGCGAAGGTGAATCTCAAGTTGAATCTTGTCCAAAAGTAAAGCTGCCTCGAAGGGAGATTCTCTCATCCAGATGATTTTGGGTCCATTTCACCACCTGTTTCTTCTTTGAGCACGGATGAAAAGCGAGAGCAGTGGTGCAAATGACCTTTGGAGTGTGAGGATGAGTTGGCGCCCACCGATTCGGTTCCTTTCGGCATCATGATTACAGATTCAGAGACTCGCAAGAGTGTAGTTCTGCTTGAAGCTCCGATTCTGGAGTCATGGCTGCAAAGAGTGCGCTTTCACCTTTTCTTTGATGTGCTGTCTCTCGACTCTCAACTCTCTTGCTTACGATTTCAGCCTGTATTTCAAGGACCCGCCTCCACAAAGGCACACTCTACCGCTGTGTTTCTGATTGACATGCGATGACATGCGATGCCATGCAATGCCATGCGATGACGTGACATGCAATTTTCCTTCTGAGTGGCATATTCAATTTATTCAACAGCACAACAGTTGTCCTGCGCGTCTCATGCAGGCAGCATGATGATGGTGAGACAGACTCCCAAGAGACTGAGGAGGCCCCAATTTAAAGGACTTTCATTGATGCAACTCTGGGTTACCTGAACTCTGGGTTTGACTTAACTAGAGCATGATGTGATTGGTTGATTGATTGTCAGGTTCCTGCGATTATGCCATCAATTATGGGAACTGTCCAGGACCAGCAACTCAATTTTTTTCTTGCCAAGGTTGCTTTTGCTGTTGTTGTTGTTGTTGTTGTTGTTGTTGTTGTTGTGGTGCTCGTCGGCTTTTTGCAAGAAGTCAAGGTTTGGCTTGTAACTTCAGCAGAATGGAGCAAGTCAAACGTCTTCTGCGGTACAGACAGCCTTAGATGTTGGTCAGCTAGGAAGCTATTTGGTCAGTTGTTCTTGAAGAAGTGCAGCAAGATGCAGAGGTGGGGAGCAAAAGTTCAGGGATTGTCGGTTTGCTGGCCATCACCAAAAGTGTGTGAAGCAGTTACTGGAGAATAAATTTGTGCTACAAGGTGACAAAGGGATCAACGTATATCAACTGGAGCTCTCTCTTCTAGGGGCCAGCTGGCAGAAGTGGTGTAAAAGCACGTTAGAACTTTAGATGATGAAACACAACCAAGGTGAAGTCTAGGTCTACAACATTTCTTTGAGCCTTTCCGCAATCGCCAACACAAAAGCCAACATTCTTGTACACCCTTTATGTAGTCTGAAGCTAAAATTGCATACAAGGGGGTTTCACAGCTACAACTTTGGTGCAACATGGAGTCTACCTATGGTCAGTGAATCTGTAGTCTGCTTCCGCTGCTAAGTAGCATGGACTGACGGATAGGCATACAAGGAAGCTTCCCTCGTCACGTCGGAGGCCGGGTTCACTTTAGTTTTTTGTGAGAAACACAGACAAGGTTGCTTTGGCCCGGCTGTAGACCTGCCTCCGAGCTTTGTACAATCCCTTGCAATACGCGAGGGACAGCTCCTACCAACAAGCAATCTTGAGGCTCGGAGACTGCAGCTAAGGCTGTGTTGTATTTCAGTTTCCATGGATTATTTTTGTATCTTTCCCATCCTTTGGTGACTCTTCACTTGAGCCATGTATCGGATGTATGAGTCGTTTGACTCATGCCCATCAAAACAACAAGCACTTTGGATGGTTTCGACGTTGTTCGAGCTGCATGATCACAGGTGGCTATCCATTGCTTGATAGGAAATGTACTGTAACAATCATGGAAAGGACCTCCACTCTGGTTAATAAGTTTAGTTTGTTGCTCCCATGTGTGGCAAGGATTTCTTCCCAATGGACACTGTAGGTACCAACAAGGTTTCCTTCAAAAGCACCAACAGAGGCTGGTGAGAGGAATCAAGAGGGTCAGCAGACTTCAGTTTTAAGTGAATATCCACTCCATCGTTCCTGTACCTGTTTGATTTGCAGAGAAGGTCACCATTTTGCCTTTGGAGACTGCCAAGACCATGGATGAATTGCAGTTTAGCTGCAAAGAGTCACTGCCAGTCGCCGCAATTTGGAACGAGCTTGGACGTTTGGCATCAGGGAAGGGAAGGGTTTCGCCACTGTCAGGATTGAAGAGATAAATGTGCTACAAGCCTCTCTGACTTACAGTGATGATCTACCAATGGATCCAGAGGTGGCCTCTTGAGTGCAATAGATCATTGGATGACTGGAATTTCCAATGGATTTTTCAAAAAGGATCCATGCAGTGCCACCTTTTTTTTTTTCTACAGGCAGATGCTGACCGCCACGACTCCACTCATTCCTTGACTCAGCCCTTCTCAGATCTCCTTGGTTTCTTGATTCGATTTGGTTGCATTTCAGGGAAAGACTTGAAGATGTTGAAAGTATATGTATGTTAGTCAACTTAGTCAATACAAACTTGGTTGGACTTAATGAAATGCCTCTATAATTTCAAAGATTAAAGATTTGGTCTAAGCTCAAGATGTTTGCTTGCAGAATGCTTTATATTTTTGGGAGAGATATGGAGAGACTGTTTGAGTCAATGTCGGCGGTGTTGTGCTGCACTATGTGGTTCTTTGACAAACAGATTTTCATTTCCATATGGAACTGCCTGTTAGTAATGAAGGATTTGACGAGGTGTTCGGATGAAACAACAAGAGACTGAACCGAACATCTATGTTTTGTCTCCGGAGCGGACGTCTGTTTGGCTGAAAGGATCAGCGCGACCAGCTCATGAACGTGACTTGATCTGAAAATGAAGGCAAACCCTGAGACTATAGGGTCCATCGATCTAAAATTAACTCATGGGCAGTCAGCCTGTCAATCAGGCCATGTACTACCCAGATCAAACATGAGGCTCAGAACAGACAATCTACATATGGACAATGCATAGAGACATAATAAGCAGTGCATTCCTCATCTCCTTGTGGTCTACCACTGAGGTGCGACTGGAGAAGCTGATGGGACTCCGACCTCGTTGCCTGAGGCCTGGGTTTTTTTTGGCCAACGATCTCGAGTTCCGTGTTTCTTTTTTGCCCACGTTGATTTGGGAGGCAAGTCCACAAGAAGCCTTTGAACAGACCCTTGCAGAGGATGCTCCGAATGAATTTCTTCTTTTTTTTTGTTACCAGAATTTTTCACAACATTTCAAGATGATGCGTTCACCAACATATAGGAACTAGAGAAGGCAGAGGAGGTGGACAACAAAGATTCGTCAAAAAAAGTGCTTTGCAGGAACTGATCGACTCAGCGGTAATCAAGGAATGCATGCTCGGAGACAAGGTTTGCCGGAAGCACGTGACCTGCATGTCACTCCTTTCATCGGGGGGAAGCAGGAACTTCGGACACGAAATAATAGTTGTCACATTTGGACCACATTCTTGAGACAGGATCTTTTTTGGCCTTGCTTTTTTTGGATCCTCTATGATTCTCTTCCGGTTCTCCAAAAATCCAGCCTTCTCCAGGTGAAAGCCGACAGTTCTGAAGTGTTCTCAGCCGGTGGTGAGGCTTCTGTTGCTGTGCATCATAATGAGCCATGATGTCTTGTTTTCTCCGAGCTTGTGAGGCTATTGCTGATGACTTGGGACATTCCTTGGCAAAGGAGTCTTGACTGAAAAACCCATCGAAAGAATCCGGTGGAACAGTGGCTTCCAATACTCACCTGTCAAAAAAAGTATGAAAAGCACCTGGAAAAATGTGACATGAAATCCTAAATGTCACCGGCTGCACGCTGAAAACAGAACTCTGACACAACCCAAATTTTTCGGTTTGATCTTTGAGAGAGTTGACCAGGCCGTACCCTAAAAAGGCAGATACCGGGAATGTGTTAGTACATAGGTGAGAAAATTGAGGTTTGTACGACTGAGTACGACTGTACCGAATAGAAAGGATCCAAAATATAAGACCTCAGGCTTTGCTGGACTCGGCAGTTCATGAAACAGACCTAGACGGAGTGGAGGCGTTGGCTTGAGAGTCTATGCCTACAGCGATTCTGCATTTTTCGATGACATGTCATGCCGTCGCTTTTTACCTCTTGGCAACAAAGTCGAGCTCCATCCATTTTCATTGAATTCAATTTGAGTTTTGTGATCACACTGCAGCCTGTATATGAAGGCAAGAAGCAGCTCACAAGTGTACACAGAGGCAGTTTCCACCGAACATGCAGCACATGAACATATGCAGTCAATTTTTCGATTCGATTCAGTCATATTCCTTCGTGGACTTAATTTCAGGACATTACTTCGCAGATCCAGCCGACCGCGGAAAGAGAGGCACAGACGACATCACAGATCTCTGCGGTTATGTTTTTGCAGTGTTGGCATGGCAGCAACAAGTATAGTTTTGCTTCAATGCAAAGGTTGATACATGAATTCGAGTATCCCCCTGTTGCAAACATGGGAAGGCTCCCAACAGAACCGATGGCTCCGATGCTCCAACAATCTCACCTGACATCGCACAGGACGAGGAGAAGGAACGTGCCATGGCTGACAGATGTTGTATTGGAAAGGCGTTTCTTAGAGTTTTGTATATAGATTTTATAATTGCAATATAATGGTGACCAGTTTGGGGCCTTCTTCCAGTTTCTTCAAGAGGTTTGTGCGTTTGTTCCAGCCATCAGGTGCAGAGGAACAGCTCCTTGGAATGCACAGATTTTTCAAGTGCTTGAAAGTGCTTTTTTCACCAACCAGGTAACCACAATCCGACACGTGCAGACGAGGGAAGCAAAGGATGGAAATCCCGATCTTGTTGAAATATCCTTTCCTGGAGCCACCCTCTACATACAATCCTCGAGTCTTGAGCATTGAGGTTGGCCTTGCAAATGTCTTTGAAGGAGGCACTGCAAGTCCGAGACAACGTTTCCGATGCTGGCACGGTGACATTGGAGGAGGTAGGAAATGTGGGGCACCGGACGCATGCTTGAAATGACCCTGTTGTATCCTGTTGTCAGATGTTTCCAGCAGTGTAGCTTCCAACTTTCCTAAAGGCCAAAGAGCAAGAAGAAGAACGCGTCGCGCAAACATTGGTCCTAACAAGCTCCCTAAGCAAGCCTTTGGCAGAGTTGCTTGGTCTCTTGGCAGCAATGCATTCATTTGACGTTGAAATGGAAAGACTGAGTGATGACAAGACTCGCGATTCGCCCGAGATTCACAGCAAAATCGGTATAATATCCCTGCATCATTTTTAAACTTTGAACTATTTGGAGGTGCTGATGCTGAAGTCACGGTGTCTGAGAAGGCTGCTTGGAATAGTGAATAGTGCAGCACTATGATTGGTGATGTATTTCAGAACGCTTGAGCTTTTAGCACAGGAGTAATACAGTATATCCAGCATGCAGAGGAGTTCTTTTACTTGCTTCTACTTGATGCTTGTTGCCATGTGAGGCTGCTCCTGATGACTTAAGCCATTCGTTGGCGAAGGAGTCTTGTCTAAAAAGCTTGATTTGATGGGGACATCCACGACCGCGTACGTTTGTCGATACAATGTTTCCGCTGTCTCGATCGGAGTGTTGAGCTCGGATGAGATTATGAGACCTCGGTCCATGTCATGGCTCAAAGGCATTGCTGGACTCGGCAGTTCATGAAACGGAGCTGGATGCAGTAGAGGCGTGAGCACTTGTAGCACCCAGGATGGACTTTGATCTAATTTTGGATTTGATTGACCAGAAAAAGCCTAGAAAACAAGTTCAAACAGCTGCAATCCGTATCTCAAGGCGAGAAGCAGCTCACAAGTCTACACAGAGGCTGTTTCCTCTGAAGTTGCAGTATTTGGTTTCGTCAAATTGATTTTGCTGATGTTGTTTTAACAACAGAAGACTTATTCACTTGTTGTTTGGGCTGTTTTCAGGAGGCTTCTGCCCAGATCCAGCTCACCAAGGAAGCGGAGGCGATGAGATAGCAAGAATCATTCTACCCATCTGCTTCCACCCGCAGAAGAGCTGATGTCATGGGTCACCCCAACTGGCTAGAGACCGATAGCATCAAATAAGAGCACACGATTTCCGGGGACAAAAAACTAGGAGGAAGAGAAACAGAACAAAAAAGACTGCAGCAATGCTAGGAACAGGGTCGCTATTGAGTATTGGTGAACTGGCGAATCTGCTCCCTGCCCCAAAACTTCCATTTCAGACTTCACTTTTGCAGGACGTGGCAGTTGAAAGACCTTCCAGTGGTCAATCTGGTCGCGATCCAAGTCCCTTGGCCATGAAAGTGCAAACAGATCTACTCCAGCGCATATGTTGTGACGGAGGCATCGGATGATACAGCAAAGCAGCTACTGTATATCTTTCAAATCTTCAAGGGGCTTTCATTTTTGCCATTGCCCAGGTCATATCTCTGTGGTGACAGCTGGCTCTGCAGCAATGACGGAGCGAGGGATGCTGGGAAGTGTGAAATGTGGCTTCTCATGGCCGCGGAACCGTTCTGTAATATGTGTTTCTCACACCATCTTGAAACACCTTGAAAAACCTTTGGCACTGCTGAAATGCAACTCTGACAGTTTCTCACTGCTTCAGTTGGATATTGTCAGGAGTTGGTGCACTCCCTCATTGTCAGTGCAATGCCTTCTGAAAAGAGAGATTCGATGCAATCTGCCACGACTCTGCACACAGAGGTGTGCATACTCTGATGTGCGTGAAAGATTCACGGACTTGTTGGGGTTGGTTCGATTTGCTTCCATCTTTAACATGGATAGGGAAGTAAATTATGTTTACTACTCAAGTTGTGTGGTCTCGCCAAGGAAGACTCCCAAGCCGTTTTACCTAAAACACCCTCTCAATTCTGGCTAACGTGACCTGTGACTCAATTTGAGAAGTATTATTGTGTAGTCAATTCATTCATCAATGGCCGGAAGAAGCATATGCAGCATGTACTATTTGATCATTACATACATAGATGAACATTTTGTACAGCTTTACTAGATCGTCGTGAGTTTATGGAAGGTAGGAACCTTTGTTCAATCAGATCGTCTTGGCTCAGGGCAGTGAGCTCTTTGTGATTCCATTGGCACAGGCGGGTGGTCGGTGAGAACTGTTGTTGTTGTTGTTGTTGTTGCTGTTGCTGTTGCTGTTGCTGTTGTTGTTGTTGTTGTTGTTGTTGTTGTTGTTGTTGTTGTTGTTGTTGTTGTTGTTGTTGTTGTTGTTGTTGTTGTTGTTGTTGTTGTTGTTGTTGTTGTTGTTGTTTGGTATCACTGNGTGTCGTTGTGTCGTTGTGTCGTTGTGTCGTTGTGTCGTTGTTGTTGTTGTTGTTGTTGTTGTTGTTGTTGTTGTTGTTGTTGTTGTTGTTGTTGTTGTTGTTGTTGTTGTTGTTGTTGTTGTTGTTGTTGTTGTTGTTGTTGTTGTTGTTGTTTGGTATCACTGCAACGATCCCTTCAAAATCTGTTGAGATGTTATTGATTTGTTGAGGAAACTGCCCGTCCAACATCTGCAGGCCAAGACATCAGTTTTTTTCGTCCATGTTGAACTGCCAATGTTGCACGTATACGAAAGTAGCTTTTGAAAGGAAGAATTTGTGCATACCTAATGCCATGGTGCCAAAATTCTTGGATGCCGAGGTTTGGCATCCAGTGTTTCGGCCTCTGATGGGGGTTCCTATGGCCTGCAAATTGCACAGGTCGAGGGGAATGGGACAACAATACGGTTAGAATGGTTGATGCAAGGGCGGTACAGATCAGTGCAGTTTTTACCAAGAAGTCTAGGTTCAAATTGCTTCACATTCATCACCATTTGAGACTGCATGCCGAAGCTGTTTCCTAACTGTCAGCACGAAGCAGCTCGTCTGAGCTTGAAAGATCCTTTGCCAACTACATGTCAACAGGACGGCGTCTTGTTTACGGAGTGTCTCTATGGGTGCTTGCGCCATTGCTGCCAACAGTGATGACAATGCGCCCAGTTCTTGAAGAGGATGCAGCACCTCAATTAGAGACAGTTGAGAAGCCAGATCAACATGTGACTTCGACGGAGTCTGGTGGTGCATCCTTCCTGGAACACTTTATCAATAAGGATGCAGAGGCTCTTGGCCGAGGTCTCTTGTCCGTCAATCTCAGTCCCAAGGAGGCTGCTATGAAGTCTCTTGTGAGAGAATGCATTTTGCAGAAAGCTGAACTCTTTGGGAGAATCTACAAGAAGTTTGGAGGCAATTGGAATGATGAAGACCAAACCAAGTTGGTTGAAGATGTGATTGTCTTGCAACAATTTGAGGAGCAGAGAGACAATACATGGGAGCGTTTTTCCAAGAAGCAGAAAGCCTACCATTTTGTTTTCAAAGGAAAGAAGCTGGGTAGCATTGATGATCAACTAAAAGAGGTCAACAAGAAGATCTCAGATGTTGGTTTCAACTATCAAGCAGTACAGAAGCGCTGCAAGAACGTTGAGGATGAAGATACCTATGCATGTATGGAAGAAAAACATCCAGAAGTGCGAGGAGAAATTCGAGACTACGTGGATGCAGACGATATGCTCAGCCACCAGAAAAGCAGGTTTTCAAGCTGCTCCGCAGAATGCAAAAAGGCAAAGCAAGTGAAGCAGACATCGAAGAACAGCCTCAAGAAATCCTCCGTGAATCTCAAGAAGCTCAAGAAGGAATGCAAGGCGGAGGTCGAGAAAAAGACTCAAGATTTCATGAGCTATGTAAGCCAGCAGCTTCGATCCACCAAAGAAGTTGGAAGGCAATGTATTGAAGATCCAGAGAAAGGATATTGTCCTGAAGGCACAGCTCCTAGAGCCAGTCGTGAATTTGATCCAGCAAAAGGTGCCAAGTGGTTTGCAATGGGCTATGTAGTAAGCTATGGTGGTGGTTGGTTGGCGCTTTCTGTGGCTTGTGCCATCATTGCTATTCCCGGAGGACCTGCTGCTATGCTTGCAGGCTTCGGGGTAGGCTCGATGTTAGCACAAATGATCCCAAGTACGGCCATTGGAACTTCCTTGTTTGCATGGAATTCCATTGGGCCCAAAGAATGTGCTTGCTTTCCACGTGATTGCGTCATGGAAGATGCGGGATGTATGATGAAGATGGGGTCAAGTAATAGCACCAATCCATTTGGTCAAGCATTGCCTTACCTTTCCATGAAATGTGTGGAGGCAGAAAATGGAACTTGCTCTTTACAAAACTGTGAGAACAGTGATTACCTTGAAAAGCATGACTCAACGAATGGGATTTTCTTTGGCCGAGTGGGTACACTCCAACTTCCTGGAAAAGTGCATGAAGTATACAACTGTTTGGCTTCAGCACCCAAGGCTGGAAAGGCATTGGCTGTGCAGCAGATCTTACCAAATGGCAAGAATAACACAGCCATCAACCGAGCTGAGATCTTCAAATCGTTGGGAGTGGAGGAGAAGTCAGATGCGAGCAAATGAATTCGCCCCTGACCGACCCGACGGCTGCACTTCAAAGGGCAAAATGTAGAATTGCCTGGTGGCTGTGTTTTGTGAGCATGGAATCAATGAAGCATTGCATGGAATCGTTGAAGTGTCATGACGTTTTGATACATTTTGTCATTTCGTTCCTTGTTGTTCTACATGTCAGCCTGAGAGTCCCCTGAGATCATCAGCTGTGCTGCTTTTCCAGGATGCGGTACACACAGCCTGCGAAGCTATCCAGGAGCTTCGATCAGATGCCAAGGTGATCTCCTCAGTCATGCCAATGTGCCACCGGACCACACCAAAAACTTAACACGGGATACCTCCAAGCAAGTGAGCATGTCTTATGAATACCTTGGCTATCAGACTTGGAACAAACCCTGGGTCTTCCTTTTTTTCTGGATGTTTTTTTGTTCAAAAAGTCCTGCAATGCATAAAACCTTTATTCATTCCTTTCAGCCAAGGTGATGGAGCAAGAGCCAGGCCGTAAGAGTTTTTGTGGCACCTGGTACAAGAGTTGTGGTTTCTGGTGTACATTGTGTACATGTCAAATTGGCCTTCAGTTGGGTAGTTGAATCTTCGTCTCCTGATCTTTAGGCACCCAAAGCAGCGAGACCGAGAGGGCTCTGATTGAACGAACAGCACAGGCTGGACCAAGGGAAGGAAACTCTGTCAACATCTAGTGATCCCATCCTTATTCTACGGTTTTGGTTTCTTTACACGGCAAATGTATCATATAAAGTCATATAAAGTCCACCTTCAAAGTTGTGAAGTGTGTTTCCAGGAGAAGGTTGGCATTTGTATAACATATGGTTTCATTGATTTGGTTGCATGTGGATCTGTGAATCCTAACTGTTCAGCAGTTCATCAATCACTGCAAGTTGGCTGTTGGTTTTTTGGTCAGAATTTCTGCAGGAACTCTTGCACTCAGCAACATTGGAAGCAGCTTCCTCTGAAGCCAGAGCAGCATCTATGCTTCTCTCAGAGGCCTCATGTTGTAATTCCATTGTAGCACAGTGACCCCATTTTCGTCGGGTGTTTTACCATTCAGAAGTAAAGTCAGCCAATGGCTGGCATCATAGGGGAGAATTTGGATCCAAGATTCATGACTCTTTGGTGTGACACGGGTGCACTTTTTTTTTCGTTTGGAAACACTTAAATGTTGACATTCTCTTTGGCACACCCAGTGTACCCCTGTGAAACATGCCAAAACTGGAGGCACCAAGCATGGAAAATGTGGACCTCCCATTCACGTTGATGGAGGAGGGACCTTCCGAGGTCCAGACAGAGCACTCTGGAGAAAGTCAGGCACGGCCGGCACGGCCAGTTTTGCATGGAAAACCAAATTCATAGCATTGATTTGTTTTTGGTCAACTCGGAACCATGTTCTGAAACATGATTTTTGAAAGGAAACCTCAATCTTTTAGTTCTTGGAGTGCGGAAGTGGAGCCACATTGCTACAGGATCCAAAGAATATGAAGGAGTTTGTACACAGAGTGGTGACTTGGATTGGAAATGATTCGATACTGTGGAATAACTCGTTGTTCAAAGAACTGATTGTTTGGACTTGACGTCTCCAGACTCCAGAGATTTCCCCCAGTTTTTTAGGTGGATGATGTCCTGGAGCATCCATCTCCAGAGGGCTCCTTGCAGGATGATGCCTCACAGGACGGCCACAGATGTCAGATTCGTTCCCTTTTCGGTGTGACGGAACTCTACCAGGGTTTTTTCTTCCACAGACTCAGCATCATTTTTTTGCATGTCAAGAAAGCATTGGATAGTAGTTGCAAATACTCGTCTTGTTGATTTGAACTTGATCCTGTTTGATCCCCCAACTTCAAATGGCGGCTTTCCCAGGATCGAAGTGATGCAGAGACAGATAGGCCAGTGACCTTTGTGCCCCATGAAGACCTGTCAATTTTGGGTCAGAACATGAGGGTCTTTGTTAATGTTTCCAGCAGGCAATCACTGGCAATCGCCGGTCCAGAAAGTGCGGAGCTTTGGGGGGCACTCTCCGAAGGGCCCTGATAGGGTCTCGATTCGTTTGTCCCTTTGGGAATTGCATATTAGTAGATTAGAGCCATACTGTCTGACATGCTTAGGATTTGCTTGGAACTGTGATGTTTTACTGAAAATAGGCATTATATAAGGTTCATTGAGGTTGTGTATGTCGGATGAGTATGGGTTTGAAGGAGCTGCTGGCGACTGAGGTATTTGTTCCGCAGGCTCAGAAGAGGCAGTGCTGATTCAGGCAGCCATAGGAGCAGACCTCTTGAGTGAGGCGGGAATATCAAGGTCATGATATGAATGGTGACAGCACCAATCAGAACGTGAAATCAGCATTTTTGAAAGGGAATCATATAGGAAGCCTCCAATTTAGGGGTTTTACAGTTTTACTTTACACTTCCTTCCTCTATATTTCATGGTGGACCCTGCACCTCGTCTTCGTTTTAGCTTCCTTTGATGACTTGGAAAAACGGGCAGTAAAATCAGAATGAAACGACTTTGACGAAAATGATGGAGATGGAGTGGTCGGAGTGGATTTTTTGCAAATCTCAATGCAGGGCATGGAAGACTTGGCAGACATAACTGCCCCATCTGGGGTGGTTTCTGCTCGCACTGCTGCAAGTTTAGAGGCCATGATGCCATGGCAGTTTCCGGAAGCTCCCATGTCATCCGTAGAGTCATGAAGCATTGCCACATTCATTTCTATGAAGCCTGAAGGAGCGCCTTGTTGCAGAAGTGGCAGGGGACTTGCTTCCTGAGTCTGGAGCCAAGAGCATTCTATATCAGGAGGAGCACTTTTGCCTGTTCCTTTCTGCTACATGTGTACTGAAGATGATGTATTTCAAAGCGATGCTCTCGCAGCTCTGCTGAAGCTCTCGGTTACCTCATGTTACTAAGTCTCAGTTCATTGATTTGTTTATGGATTTGTCACAAATTCGTGTGGGTGGCGTTGAGCCCTGTATATTAAGTACAATGTCCAAGGCGGGGTTTCGGACCCGGCAGCCAAGAATTGATGTATCACATGTCCCCCTCGTACGATATCCAAGTGGAAGCTTGAAAGGTTGTCAAGGGCATCAAAAGCTATACCACCACCAACAACAACACGCCGCCGCCGCCGCCCCAACAACAACAACAACAACAACAACAACAACAACAACAACAACAACAACAACAACAACAACAACAACAACAACAACAACAACAA
>DF243657.1:0-36548 GCA_000507305.1 Breviolum minutum Mf 1.05b.01 | reverse complement strand
CGACAACGACAACGACAACGACAACGACAACGACAACGACAACGACAACGACAACGACAACGACAACGACAACGACAACGACAACGACAACGACAACGACAACAACAACAACAACAACAGCAACAAAAACACCACCATGCGTACTCGGTGTGGGGGAGGGGGCTGTATGATCATACAGTTCAAGAAGAATAGCAACTGTCAATTAAAAAGTCAAACACATTCAAAAACACCATAAGAAAAACGACGAGAATATCACAACAACCACAACACCATAAGAAGGACGACGAGAGAATCACAACAACCAGAACGACAAAAACAACAACACCAACAACAATGACAGAAAACAGAAGCTAACGAACAAACACACAAAAAACGAAACAAACATAAAAAGAAACAAAGCAACAAAAAACCCAAACAAAAACCAACAAAGACAACACCGCCTCAACAACAAAGACACATAAGCTTGTCAACACACAACACCAGCAAGAATAGCAACAACGATATAAGACCCCTTCACATCGCGAACCTTCTACTAGCACCAAAGGTACAGCAGCAACATCCGTGCTGGGTCAGGGCGCGGGCGCGCCAAAAACCACCTTGCACCAGTTTCCTCTACGCGCGTGCGCGCGCGAACCCAGATAGTACACATTATAGTTTCAGCATTATCTCCCCCACAGACAAGACAGCCAGCAGCACAGCAAGCACGACAAGAACAATGCCGTGCAAACCGACGCAACCAACAATCAAAAACAGCATGTTGCTGGATAGCGTCGTTGCCTTTTCTGTAGAACAAAGCCAGATTTTGAAGCCAATGTCTTTGCCATTGTGGGTTTGGGTATGCAGCTAGGTCTGGGGGTGGAAAATGATGAGCTTTACAGTCTTTTTATACAGTCTTTTTCCAGCAAGAAGGGCCCGCCTGCGGGCATGCCATTTCTCGGTGTGGGGGAGGGGGGCGCTAACATATAGCTCAAGAACAATAGCAAATGTCGATAAAAACAACAAAAAACACTACAAAAACAACTACAACAATAACGCAACCACAACAACAACAACAACAACAACAACAACAACAACCACCACCACCACCACCACCACCACCCCCGCCGCCGCCGACGACGACGACGACGACGACGACGACGACGACGACGACAACGAACGACAACAACAACAACAACAACAACCAACAACAACAACAACAAGAGCAAGAAGAGCAACAAGAGGAACAACAACAACGACAGCAACAACAACAACAACAGCAGCAGCAACAACAAACAAACATACATACATACATACATACAAACAAACAAACCAACGAAGACACAGACAGACAGACAGACGGACAGACAGACAGACAGACAGGCAGACAGGCAGACCGACAGACAGACAGACGAACAGACGAACAGACAAACAAACACACAAACAAACACACAAACAATTTTAAACAAGCAAACAGACAAGCAAACAAACAAACAAACAAACAAACAAACGAACGAACACACAAACGAACACACAAACGAACAAACGAACAAACAAACAAACAAACAAACAAACAAACAAACAACACCTCCTCAACAAACCACAAGAGCAACCTTGCCAACACACAACAACAGCAAGAACAGCAACAACAACAACACCACCTCTCACAAACGTGTTTCACAAGGGCGTGCGCGGATCATCCAACAGCACAGAACGTACAACAGCAACATCAGGTCTGGGTTCGCGCGAGCGAAAAACTAACCTCCACCAGCATCATTTACGCGCGCGCGCGCGAACCCAGTAACTACACAGGAGCAATAGCAACAACATGACCCCCACCGACACCGACAACAAGCACAACAAGTACATCTGTTGCAGGGGACTCCAGAAGACGCCCGAACTTGTCATGCACACGTGAGACAAAAAAGGGACGCTGCTCCTGCAGCGACTGCTGGCTTTCGTTCCCCCCCCTCTCAGGTATATTATATATATATAAATATATATACCCTAGGGTTCCAAAACCTATTTAAACAATAGCCTTTGGCTGAAAGCCTATTTCACGATTCATCGAAAATGACGCTTCGCAATCACGCAACAACTTGCACCAGTTTGACCACTTTTTTTTCCCATCGCAACATCATGCCGGCATCGTTCACCTTCTCCTTGGACTTCTGGTCCTGAGAATTGTTACAGTGCGTTGCGAATTCTCCCTGGCTTCCACACCAATTGAACAATGTTTGCCAGTTAGATTTGACTTCGCAAAGCTTGTCAACAGTATCCACCCACAAAATAGGACAAGTCGCCGCTTTCGAGATGCGCAGTGCTTCATTGATAATAGCCTGTGCAAGTTGGGCAAAGAGATGGACCTAGAACCAAAGCATTATTATCTGGAACGGCAAATGACAAATGCAATATTTTGATTCGACAGGGCCTTGTTTTGGGGCATCGAGCTTCAAAATCTCCAAAAAAAGATGTCATTTGGGTTCCAGGGCTAGGGTTATATTATACGCTAGTGGCCGGGCGGGCCTGAGCTTTGTAGCCTTCAGGATCCATTTGTGTCGTCTTTTTGGATGTGCTCGTGCACTCATACCTGATCTGGAAACAGAAAATTACTAGTGGATTGAATTTGAATTCCTTGCAACTGTTTGTGGCCAAGATTTCAATACCAAAATATTATTTTTTGATACTAGCGCGCGCTATTTATAAAATTCATAATAGGCTTTAACCCCGGCTAATTTTGGAACCCTAGGGATTTACTACTGGCTAACATCGGGCGAATAAATCAAAGACAGGTGGCCTTTCACCCACCGCATTGAATCTTCATCCAGGTATGTGTGTTGGTAACGCGGGTTGACTCCTTGCAGGTCGCCGCCGGCCGGCTCACAGTAAAAAAATCCACACACTGAACATAAAAAATGCATGATGCATGAAATTATCCAAGGAACGAAAGGCAAGAATATCTTTGCACATATGGGCCATGACCTTGATCGACACTTCCGGTTCTTACTAGCAACTTTCAGGCAATCGATGCATTTCCATTTTGATCCGGGGATATCAATAAGCCCAGCAACGTGATATTTCGGCTTCATAAGCCAAGTTGATTTTTGCAGCCTGGCCGTGTGACACTGGTTTCACGATTCACTTCTGGTCACAATTAAAAATGCATCATGATCAATTAGCTTTTGTTTGTGCCTGATGTGCTCGATGCACAAAATTGTGTAGTGCTCCAAAAAACGAATTCCCGCATCGTGAAGTTTTTGGGCTTGGTCTTGCGTCCTCGGATTGGGGGATCCAAGCAAGCGTACAATGTAATTTATCAACTATATTTGCAAGATTCCACGCGCACATATTATGAAATTGTCAAGTCCGAAAGCCGGTTGCTTGCAGTCGGATCACTAATTTCTTCAATTTTCGAAGTGTTTAAGCTCGTTATTTCAATTCTGTGAGGAAACAACCAGGAGCCTTGATCTCCCAACAATACAAAACATCGATCAATTTATATTTATCGACCTAGGTGTCACCCTTAAGCAGCTGTCCGCCATGTCACAAAAAGCGCGGGTTCAGCTCCATGGTTGTGAAAAACTCAGCGATGGCGCTCCTTGGCACAATGGGGAGAGTTTTGGTATAGGCGCATGAAGTGTACAAAGCAAGTGTAGGATCGATCGCGTTGTCGAAAAAAACTTAGCTAACACGCATTATCGAAATATAGCGAATTAATAGAAGCCAAAGCTCATTGCAACTGATGTAAGCACCACAATTTGATTGTCAGGATACATTTCGACCGCGTGTAACATACACTGCGCCAACCATAAAAGCACAACTCGGCCATTGTAGGCTTTGGCTGTGAATAAATGTTCTCCGTTTTTCTTTTTCACCTCAGGATAGTTGTGGTTTTTTGGAGCTCATGATCGACTTTCAGGTTGCGTTCGATATTAATTTGAAAAACATAATATATTATGCGTGCCATGCATGCATGCATGCATGCATCATGCATGCGTAAAAATGTTTTTTCCAGCAACGCCATGTGACCATTTTCGGGGTAAAGGGTGCTTGCGTGTGGCGGATCTTCTTGCTCTTGCAAAATGCGGTGAATGCACGATAAGCTTCATCCAATTGCTCAACAAAGGTGCCGTGCCCGAAATATGCAAGGTCTTCGGTCAGAAGCAGCCTAGGCTCAATGAGGATGATTTGAACAGCAGCGTAGGCTATGTACAAAACGCCGGAAAGATGGTACAAAACGCCCGGAAAGATTGCATGTTTTGACGATGTACCCTTTTCAAACCACTTTGATTTTTCACCAGCAAATTCGACTGCATCGATCAACATCAGTTGGTGAACTCTACAATAACTGCAAGCTAGCTTCAATGCCGCTGCATTTGCGACAAATAGCAATCCCAGGTTCAATGTGTGCATACTACACCACTTCAACATACTGGGGTGGAACCCCTGCAAAGTTAGGAGCGGACCTGGGCTTCCAAAGAACAATGACACGACAAGTGACAAAGCACATTGGCTAAAATACATCATGATCATCATGATATCGATATCGGCGTATATTATCATCATCCTCACCGAAATTATTCAAAATAAAACGCTGGGGAGAAAACATGAGGCAAGATACATAGATTCGTATCTTTAAGCCTGCGGGCCAAAAATTGTTCAAGCCCAAATTCCTGCTGATGCCATCCACAAGGCTCCTTGATATTCCAATACAAAAGTTCAGCACTTTCCCCTGCAGCAACAGCAGGGCACTTGAAGCAAATATTGATGGATTGCCAGCTTGCTGTCGGCCTCCACATACTACAATGCCATTCCCAATCACCTCGGAACTCGCATAATGCGAAACGTTGACCAGATTTAGTGATAGGAAGCCCTGCAAATTTCAAATTGTGATCTGTCAGCGGAGCCCCGCCAACACCAGTTTGAGGGTAAGTTCCCTGGTACAATGCTTCAAAAGACCAGGCCAATCTCCTCCATACGCTGTTCAGTGTTCTGTTCTTGAACAGTTTTGCTGTTGGAATAGAAAACACCACAAAGCGGGAATACCGAACAGACTTTGGTCTGAAGTGTAAGATGTTAAAGGATATCGCGGTATACTTCTCGAATGTGCATTGCGTCCACAGCCTCGCTGAGTCTCCGTGGAGGCCTATAGGTATGTGATCACCAGGCGATGGATGATTCACAGCCCACTGCTCACCCATTCGTCTTGCATGCTGCCAATATTCTGCAACTTCCGCTTTGCACACGTTGATTTGAACATGATCCATCAAAAAACTGATAATGCGATGCGGATGTAAAATCGGATATGTCTCAACACTGAAGCCGGTGGGGGATTTCTTGTTGCGCACAGGCACCCTGATCGATTCAATTTCCTCAGACTCATGCAATGGTGGATCTTGTTTTGCGAACCACAAAAAAAAGTACGTATTATGGTACTGGCGCTGCGTGCATGCATGCATGTATGCATGATACATGTAGTATACACTATATTACATTCAAAATAAAAAATATGCATGCGTGTCGATGGAATAAGCAGGGTAAACAGTTGTCCCGGAAGAATCCTTTTTATGAATTATCACCGCCACCAAGGTGCCACATCGATCTCATTGAAGCGCCAAAAATCGCGCACATCGTTTTTTCCCGAGCTGGCAGCAATCTTCAGGGTGTCTTGGTGGCATAAGTGACGACTTTCCTTGGCGGCCACAGTTGAAATAAAAGTTGATGCCTGTTTGCATGGCATCGATCGATGGTTCAACACGTGATACACGTATACGCGTATATTATAATATCCATGCATGCATGCATGCATGTCGGTTTTATATTGATATCATTTGCAGCGATTTGCAGGCTGGTCGTTATTGTTTCATCATGTATCATGTTTCGATGTCGATGTAAATCTGATTAAATCATGCATGGTACTTTATAAATAAATGGGCCGATCTAAAAAATGATATAGTGTACAGCGCGTATATCGATCGATATCGATCGTTATTATATATTCTACAAAGGACTTGGCCCGCCTTATCGATAGCATGCATGCATGCAAAAAGCCGAAACAAGCGGACCAGGGAGGAGTCGAACCCCCAACCTTTGTCTCGCTGCATGCGCACGTGCATCTAATTCTGTTCCCCCATGCAGCGAAGACAACGCCACACCCATGAGGCAACTGGTCCTGTGTTCTGTTTGGGGCATGTTTCAAGAAATCATTGTTTGTTGACCGTTTTAATCGGTTTTATTTCGAATCAATTCGAATTTCCGGACCCCAAAAAAAGCTAAACCGTTTTCATCGTACATGGACATGGAGGGGCATGATGCAGGATATGACTAGATCGATACCCAAGCCCAAACCGGAGCATCGTGTAAATATATGTGCATGCACATCAGCTAATTTAATGTGGGGTCTATAGTTTTTTGTTTTTACACTGCTGCCCCCCCCACACTGCAGCAACGTGCAAATAAGCCACTGCAACTTGATCTCGGATTCGCTTCATCGCTTTCTTAACGCTCGAGGCCTTTGCTCTTTGAATATTGCGAGTTGGCATCGTGATTTCAGGCAGCTCGTGACATCGCAAGTTGATCTTAAAAATCAAATGTGTGGTGCATGGTGTGGTACCATGGTGAGAAACTCGACTTTCAAAACCATTGGATTCGATGTTCTAGGGAAATTTAAGAAACATGGAAATTTCGAAATGACAAGTGACACCAGAAGCAACATCGTCGACATGGCCACGAAGGGTGATCGCATCAGGGTTTTCACGATTGCCCGCACCTGCGCATTGGGAACGGGAGAAGTCGATAGACAAGAGAAAACCAGGCAAATCAGGCGATGAAAATCCATGCATCATGCAGCATGCACACACCTCAAACGTCAGCAAGAAGTCATCATTTTTCAAACATCGTAAGAACGGCATTTGAATGGCCTAGCTTCCTAACCAAGTGTACGATTGCACTTGGACAGCCAAGACCACTATCAAATAGTTCGTGACACCATTCGATGTGCATTGCCCAGCGAAAGATCCCATTGATAAGATGTGCTTTTCGATGTATAGTACTTTTCCGAAATTATGAATCGTTGCTTTATAATTTAAATTAATTAATTTATATCATGATCATATGATGCAATGATCAGTTTCGACAAAAAAAAACTCGGTCAGCATATATTTGCATATGAAATAATATTCACTGTGTGGTGCGGCTCGCTGGAGGCAGTGGTACATCATCCCTACACTACGCTTCAAAATTGGAGCTTTGCGTTCCCAAGCAGCAAAGATCAGCTAAGGATATCATGATCGCGATCACTTGATGTTGTAGGATTTGAGAAGCTTCCCAAACTCCTCCATCACATCTTCCACCTCCTTCACATCGTCCAACAAGGACCCCAAGCGATCCACCTGCATGTGATTTGACCAATGGTTGCATTGAAATTTCAAATTGCATATGATGATGATCGATGCATGCATGACGGTTTAATCTGAAACTCAATGTAAAACTAGCATTATTCAATTCATCTTTTAAAATGCGCACATTCCAAAAGCCAACCCCACTTAGGAAGAAAACGTGTTAAGCTCTGAACCCCTCACCTTGGCTGCATCCGCCGACTTTTGCAATTTGTTTCTGGCACTTTTCAAGCTCTCGATGTGAGGCTTGATCTCTGCCAAGATCGCTGATTTCACTGATGCGCTCCTTGGGTGAGGAAGCGATTTTGCCACCCGGCGGCGTTGGATATTGGGAAGTGTTGGGTGTTGGATGAAGTTGCGATGCCCTAGATCGATCTACACATTGCACAGTGTATCCAATTTCAATGTGATTTCGGCTATTGTATTTAATGTCGAAAGTTGGGCGTGAACAGCCTGAATTCTCACACCGATTATGGTTCGATATAATTTAATATTATCTCACGAAATCCCGTCACCTTATTAACATTTTAATATCAAAATCCGTTCATGTGGCAAGTTGCATTTGGTTCAGCTTGTCATCCATGGTCGAAGCTTCACAATAGCGGCTCCAACCTTGTTCAAAGCCTAGCGGCGATTCACACATCATGATATCACACAGCAGACACATCGCGCACGAACATCAGATATCTTGATCTGATCGATGCATCTGATATATAAGTACGTAAGTTTGAGATCATAACGTACGACTGCATCGATTGTGTTTCTCACATCATGATTGATGTGATGTATCGATCATTACGCTATTTTGCAAAAAGCTTCGAATTGATTTTTTTCCCAACTCAGACCAGCAAGCGAGTTCGTGCCTGTGTTCCCTTTCGGTGATTTCTCTTGAACTCGTCATTCTTTTTTTTTCTTCTTCCTTTTCGAGCCGTTTTTTTTCCGCAGCTGCTTCCTTCTCTGCTTTCTTGCGTGCACCTTCCTGTTCCTTGGCCTCACGCTTTTTCTTTTGTTCTTCTGTTTCTGGTTCTTCTGACTCCGAGCTCGAACTCTTTGATTCTTTTTGCTTCTTACTCTTCTTGCCATCTTTGCCGCTCTTTCCTGACTTTGCTTTCTTCTTGCTAGCAGCCGACGACCTCTTCTTTTTGGCATCTTTGGGTTTGCTTTTTCTTTTCTTGGCCTGCCAAATGAAAGTTGCGTTGACACGCACGACGCCCGCATGGTGCAGGAATCAAATGTGATATACAGCGACAGTGACACTCCTATTTTTCGATCGATAATTTCATGAATTTGTCAGTCAAACTCCAACAGATTGCGTTTCGAAATTAGTTCGAAAAAAATTCGAGATTCCGAAATGTTCCAAAGAAATCGATCAAAACAATATATAGGCATTTAATGCGCTGATCAACTAGCCCGGACTGACCTTGGAACTCGACGACTCGGAACTGTCAATCGCATCTGGTGTGCTCTCCATCGAAGAAGATCTTTCTGAGGAAGATGACGAAGTCGACTTTCTTTTCTTTGACTTGCCCTTCTCATTCTTCTTGCTTTTCTTTTGTTTCTTGCTTGGAGACTTCTTCTTCTTCTTCTCATCCTTCTTCGATGGCTCCTCCTCATCAGCAGCACTGAAAAGCTTCGATGTCACAACATCCACCGTCTCCTCACTGCCCTCTGCATCCCAAATGAGATATTGGCGGGTTTCCTTGGTAAAGGGAGGCAAGCGATGAGCGATGCGAACTAATTCAAGCTTTCTTGGTATCGATCCTTCCATGGATTCCATCGACCCATGCAAAGCAAGTAATAACAAACCATGCAGGCTTCGTGCAAAGGAAAGCAAAGTGCAAAACATGACACGTTGATTGAGTCAAGTCTCAGGAGTGTCACGCCCATGAAGATCAGGATGGCATCGTATTTGAGTCTTGCATGCTTCGCTGTCCTCCTGCTTGGCTTGGATGATGGCATCGGCCACCGCGGCCGAGCCAAACTTTTGCACCATCTCGGTACGAACCAACCACTTGCGTGCTCCGAAGGAACGATTCCGCTTCTTCTCCTTCAACTGGAGGTAAAACGAAGACTGCTTCCAGCAGCCTTCGCACATTTCCCATTGTTCTTGAAGGATTTGCAACATCGCTGAATCACGAAAAGCAGCTGAACCAGCTCGACGAATTTCGATTGGTGTCTTTTTGCCTCAGAAAGTCATGAAATTATATTTTTTCAAAAATATCGAAGCTGGATCCACAATGCAACGCGATGAATGGAAGTTTGTTTTTTTCCGAAAGCTTCCGATGTAGGATCAACATCGCAGATTTTCGCAGATCAAAGTACATCAATTGCCAACTCTTGCAAAGTACACCGACCAATCACCAACGAGCCCTGATGATTTCAAAGTTATCGATCTTGCATGATTATTGTAAAGTTCCAGCCAGTAGACCGATCGATTCGATTTGTTTTGCCAAGTAGCTTGTGAGCGAGCGACTGAAGCGCATATAGCGCGCGTGAACCGCCCTCTTCTTAATGATCTGCTCCTCCTTTTGTCTCATCTCCTCAGAATCCTCAGAACTTGAGTCTCCAGCATCCGGATTTGGAGGATCCGGATTTGGAGGTGGTCCTGAACTTTTTGTGCCACCAGAGGACTTTTCGATGTCATTTGTAGAACTTCTCATCAACGAATCTTGAACAGCTTTTGATTGCTCATCATGGCCTGGTGATGGTGTCGATTGCTCCACTAGCTCCCTTTTGGGGGCAGGCTTTGCTTTTACAGCAGTTGCAACGACACCTGGTTGCTCCAAGACGAGTTCGCTCTTCACAGATCTCTTGAGTAGAGGGGCAGAGTCATTCGGTACAGGGCTGGGCTCTTGGGGTGCTTTTTCCGAAGAACTGTCAAGACTACGCTGCACCAAAGCTTTTGCATCTTCAGTTCGAGCTGCAACCGTTGTTGACTCAGAACCTGCCACATGAACGGTGACGGTTTTCGTAGATAATCATTAATTACAATGCGTACGTGCTGCGTGCAAATAAACAATCTATCATGCATCATGCATGCAAGCATGGACATTGGCTATAAATATTTGTGCATTCCCCAAAGCAAAGAAGTAGTCCACAACCACGAACTTTCAGGGTCGAGCGGTTAGTTTCATTAAGTTGTGCTTTGGAGGATGACAGTCATGACGGGCCTAATCACAAGAAAAAACTCGATGTTTTGACGTCTGACCTTTCAAAGCTACTGGGTGAATTCATTCATTATGATTACTGAGTTGCTATTTACGATGTTTTCCTTCAACACAAGAGGTACAGTATCATGATCTTTTTGAAATTGCAAAGCCAATTGAAATTACGAAATGTCAGCCGTTAATTAATGATGATGGTCAGAAAAACCTCGAACAAATCAATGAGCTAGCGATGGCCCGCAGTTAGGTGGCTGCTGAGGTGCTCAATCCAAATCAACATGATGCTGATTTGGATTGAGCACCTCAGCTTGCAAGATTGGCGAGTCTGGATTATTTTTGATGCTGGAAATTACTCGAACCCTGGCAGCATGAAAGTGGACGCCTGCTTCTGATGGGGTCGCCCGGGATGTCCGGATCGGCGGCGTCACAGGTGCTTGTGGTGGATCAACTTTCTCATGTGTCTTTGAGCCTTTGCGCTTCGACTCCTTGATCCTGAAAAAAAATGTTTTCGATGGCTTATTGGGGACGAATCGAGCATCAAAAATCACACTGGGGCTTTTTGGATTCAATGCATTTTGTTGAACAGTTGTTTATCGAAGGTTCGATGTTCATGATTCTTTTGGTCTAATGCAAATTTGCAAACAATTAACAAAAAATAGTTGGCTCCTTGTCGCTTCATCGTGATCACCTTCGGGCAAATCAGCTCGAAGACATTCTGGGACTGTGTCCAGATCGGCAGACCTTGCAGCCCGTTTGGCTGCCCTTTCAAGGGCCTGCTGAACTCTGTCACTGTCAGGCATGACACTGATCAGATTAGATGTCCTTGCTTGACCCCCAAATCCTGCAGACAACTATACGATGCGCTGTATGCATGCATTGTGTTTTCATTTCTGGGGTTCAAGATGCATGTGTATACGAAAAACGGCATGTCCAAGGTTTCAATCATTTTGGTGTGAAAATATGATATTTTTGGGTGTTTTTGGAGGTTTTTCTTTCACGCCCAAAAATAGCCTTTCACGCCCAAATAATGTGGTTTCACGGTATACTCACGGTTCTTTCACGGTGATTTCACGCTAGCTGTTTTGCCAAAAACATGGAAAAACACAGAAAAAATGATGAAACCGAGGCACACTCGTTCCATGTGACCACAACAACCGAATTCATCATCACATCCATGATATGTGAAGATTTGGTTGCTATTTTTTCACCCTTTGTTCAGCACTGCATCAATCTTTGTGCTTTTGGCCACCAGATGTGTCAAGTTGGGTACACATCATGATTATATAGCTAGCTACTTCGATTGCATGCATCATGCATCCATGATGCATCCAAGTTCTCACACTCCAACGGTGCATTAACAATTCCAGAAAACACAGCTAGGTGGCCATACGTACGAAACGTATTAATTTGTTGATTTTTGAATTGGCGCACTACAAACTGGATCAATCCAATCCCTCGGAAAGGATCGGATGGTATCGCCCGGCATCCCGCTCATTCTTCAAGAATTTGGCCATAGACGCCAAGCAGGCATGTCTCCAGCGATAGGGGGCCTCCAAAACAGATGATGAATTCAGGTTCAAAAAACATCGCAAGACTTTATTTTGCGCATGATCACTCAAAAGTTTATTCGAGCATCGATCTAGGCCATGGCAAACAAATCATCATCATGAATTGACATATCCTTGCATCCACACCCAGCCTTTTCCACCTTCTTTAGCAGATTCTCCGCTAAGCCACCAGATGCAGGATATATCGCTTCACGGATATTGGAGATGTTTTGCTCATTCTCCTTGTGGAGATGGACCAGCAGCTTAACTATCGGGTTTCAGGTTGGGTTGGACCTTTGATAAAAGCACTGTTTTGCATTGCAATGCAAATTGTAGGATCCTAACGCTTGGAAACATCGAAGTCCAATTTGATTGTTTTAAAATAAATTCAGCCAAAGCTCCATGAATTTACGATGATATTCACACACAGCCTTTCCATATCCACGAGGATAAATTTGTGACCGTTTGAGCACCTTGGGATTGCCACACCTCAGCTGACTGGGTACCAACGGTGAGAACGCTAAATTGTAGCTTACTTTATCTCGTTTCATGCAGAAATTCATACATACACATGTCAAAGAAATGATGTCCAAAAAGTGAACCGAGGGACACCCGCTTTCTTCCACTCTTATCGATGTATTTCCGCACCATTGGCTTCGATTTCGATATTCTTTTGAGCTGGGACTTTGTAAGCTTCCTTTTCAATCGGTAGGCCCAAGACCTTGTCGAAACGTTAAACAGTGAATGATGACATTCGACAAAATCTTAAATTTGATACGTGAAAAGAAGACTTAAACCAGCTGGCATCATCATCGTGTCATAGCATTTTGAACAGGCAAAACAAAAAGTTATGAGTGTCCGGCGCAGATCCGAATACCACTGTAGGCTTCCGATTGGCATGCCCAAAAGCGGCCATTGGACTCAATGCGTACAGTGGCGAATTCCGAATTCCGCAAACAGTTCATTTACAAGTTTTGTTCATCCTGAAATTTCCATTTCTTTCCATTTCATGACATGATATGTGCAAAATACTCGGTGCCCGACAATCTGACTTCAAGCCACGGCCACCAGAGAGATATAGTTTTAGACGCCCAAACCAAGTAAGGGAAATGACCCATCATCGTGTTGGATGGTTGCTCGATCAATGTGACTGCGCATCGCACAAAGGCCAAAATCACAAGGAGCATCAGTCTGGCTGTGATCCTTGGCGATGCATCAGGAGATGACTCATGACGACTGTACTACTCGCCGATCGTCATGCAATTTTCAAAAAATGATCAAGCAGTGAATTTCAGGCAATCGACAATAGTCTTTGACACTTTGGGTAATAAAATAATATTATTGAAAACAAGGGTCTGGTTGGCCGCAGCCACATAGCGCAACAAGCAGTTTCCGAATGGACGTTGCCGCGATCTCTTTGATGTACCCTGATTGATGAAGGTAAAGCTTGCACACGGGGGCCCTGCTGTGAGCAGGGCCCCCGGCTGCATCTTCAAGACATTTTGTATGGCTTTGAGAAAGCCTTCCCTTAGAACGACAAACTCCGATTCTGGATCGATGCAAGAATCAAAAATGTTTGGATTACTACATCATGATGATCTGGCCGGTTTTTGCAATGAGTTTCATTGTGCGATTCAAAAGGATTTAAGGGCCTGGCGGCGTCAAAAGATCTCCATCGGCACCCGATAACGTCACGTCAAAAGGCCGCCTTGCAAAAAGAGGTTTGATCCAAACCAAAGCTTAGATATTGCGCCGCGATATACGTATACATTGTAAATGTACATGGCAAAAGAAAACTGAGGTTGAAACGACTTGAGCTCTTGGTCGTCTTAGCCCAGCATGCTCATATAACGTTATAACTGCATGATGCATCATGCATGCACTGCACTGATGTCCATGGTCAGAAATTGAGTTTCATGCTGAAGGCAATGTTGATGGCACCCGCACCGCTGAAGAGATCGACATTGACTAGATCCTTAAAAAATCAAAATTATATCTTCGATGTACCCTGAGTGTCAAAGACTATTGTTCAAATAGGCAATACAGTCAACAATGCAAGTCTGAGTGCAAAGCTCGATTTGATTGGCTCTGTGCCGTGTTCTCGACAACGTAATCGATACAATGCAAACTTGGATCAACAACACAACATCAAATCCATTGCATAAAATTTGTATGCATGATGCAACTTGCAGATTTATATGCAGACACGGAACAAGAGCAGTGGCACGCCCAGGCGAATCAGCATCGCAGCAGTGCGGGCCGACAAGGACAAGGGTGTGGTCACAGCACGACGGGCACGGGCCATGATGATCTATCAAGGTTCTTGCACCCTGATCAGATCGATCAGCTATAGGATCCAGCTACTTGTTCGATAAGAAAGGCAGTCACCAGATCAAAGTGAAGAAATTGTCCATCATGTTAACGTTCACATGCCACATGATCCAAACTCCTTCGAATCTTGTGCATGCTGCATGCGTTGCATTATTGCATATACTGTATTTTCCGCACATGTCCCACGAATGCGCACATCGCAGGTTTGGAGTCACAAATCTTGTGTGATGTGATCACGATCGATCACAGAATTTAAATATGGCTGCACAGCAAAGCTTAGGGCCCCACCACCATTGCAGTTACTCGAAAGCAGTCTAGTAGTACGTACTATATATATAGTACATGTGCATATGGGAGTTATAATAATATAGGGATTTTACAATATATTTTTTCAAGTATATGCTGAGATCACCAGCAATGGATTTGCCCCTCTATGCTAGCTAACAAGCCCACCCTGGCCAGTTCTGATTAGAGCGTGGCCACCGCAAAAACATTTGAGCTAGCGCACCGTATTTTTAGATGCTTCCCTCACCCTCATCGGCCGTGTCATCATACATTCCAGAGTTTTCATCAGAATCAGGTTCATCCAGGGACGACCATCCAGCAAGTTGTCGAGCAATTCGCCACCTAAATAAAAAGCCATCGCTGCAAGAAAAACTTTTGAGTCACGATGCAATCCGTTGTAAAGTCACAATAAAAGCACATGGTACAATGCATGCATGCATGCATGCATACATTAGCATGGTGGTCATGGTGCATGCATCGATTGGAAGCAAGGGACCCGCTTTCCACACCGTACTTCCTCCACGAGACGCTTGTTCCCCTGCGAACATTTACCTTAGACATGAGGATCGATCGATCAATTTCAGGGTGGTCTTTCCTTGCAGTGCATCGTGTATACATGCACTATATTTGCAAACAAATTGCATTGAAAGGTTCTTTCAAATGTAAGATCTTGTTCACGTTCTCGAGGCGCTGCTTAGAGATAGGGGATACGAAGAAGCTGTGTGTGTTCAACCTCGGGCAACAGTTGATTTGATCATCGATCTACAGCGTAGCTAGTATCAATCAATCCATCAATCAATCAAACTGTTTGGGAACCCCACCCCACCCCAATGCTCGATGGATCTGGAGTGACCGCAGTTGCAGGATCCGGGACCCTCAAGGAAAAGTACCTGGGCGAATGGAAGTGCTTTGCTTGCAAAGTGATGCAACTGGGCACGACGACGTTGCGTAACATGCTAGGGGTCTGGCTTGCGGCAATAGGCGATGTTTTTCCCTTCTTTTTTTTCTTCAACAGCTTGTACAAAATCGTCGGGTGGAACAAACGTTGAGTCAGACTTCGCCAAGTTCCCCAACAAGGAGAATGCAGATTCCTTAGCCATTCATGACATGCATCGATTGGAGCTGACGGGAAATGACATGGATAATTTGCGCATAAGGGTGCATTATGCATGATCAATGCAGAGACTGAAAAGAAAATCGATTTCAAGATCAAGGACAACTCTTACGATGTATTTTGAAATGTGTTTTCTATGCTATGTGCGCTGCAAATCAAAGAAATAAAAAAGCCAAGGATCCACATTGTTTGCTTCTGTCTCAGGCTTCCTGCTAAATCTCTTTTTTGGTTCCTTGGGTGGCTGTTCTTCTTGATCTTCTTCCTCATCCTTTCCATCCACTGGCTTCGCTGCAGGATCCGTCTTTTTCTTTTTCTTCTTAGGCTTTTCTTCCTCCGCCGAGCCTTCTTCATCAGCATCATCCTTCTTTTTCTGCTTTCCTTCTTCGTCCTCCTTTCCATCCTCTCGCTTCTCTTTACGAGCTTTCTTCTTCTCCAGCCGTGCTCGTTCCTTCTTCTCCAGCCTTTCTCGTTCCTCCTCACGATGCATGTCTCGAAGCATGATATCAAATTCTGGGTCAAAGCGAGGTACACCATGCATGATTACTCTGCCACCAATTTCTTCATGAGCAACATTAATAACATCATTGACATCTTCTCCGCCCTCTTCTCCGTCCTCTTCCTCATCCTCTTCTTCATCCTCTCGCTGGTCTGCAGGAGCACTCTTCTTCGTGTTCCTCTTCTCAGCTTTTTGGCCATCTTCTCCATCCTCTGGCTTCGCTGCAGGATCCGTCTTTTCCTTTTCTTCGGCTTTTCTTCATCCACTTCGACCTCAGCATCATCATTCTTTTCTGCTTTACCTTTTGGCCATCTTCTCCATCCTCTGGCGTCGCTGCAGGATCGGTCTTTTTCTTTTTCTTCTTGGTCTTTTCTTCATCGACTGGGCTTTTCTCCTCAGCATCGTCCTTCTTTTGGCCATCTTCTCCATCCTTTGGTGTCGCTGCAGGATCGGTCTTTTTCTTTTTCTTCTTGGTCTTTTCTTCATCGACTGGGCTTTTCTCCTCAGCATCGTCCTTCTTTTGGCCATCTTCTCCATCCTTTGGTGTCGCTGCAGGATCGGTCTTTTTCTTTTTCTTCTTGGTCTTTTCTTCATCCACTGGGCTTTTCTCCTCAGCATCCTCCTTCTTTTGGCCATCTTCTCCATCCTCTGGCTTCGCTGCAGGATCGGTCTTTTTCTTTTTCTTCTTCGGCTTTTCTTCATCCACTGGGCTTTTCTCCTCAGCATCGTCCTTCTTTTGGCCATCTTCTCCATCCTTTGGTGTCGCTGCAGGATCGGTCTTTTTCTTTTTCTTCTTCGGCTTTTCTTCATCCACTGGGCTTTTCTCCTCAGCATCGTCCTTCTTTTTCTGCTTTCCTTCTTCGTCCTCTTTTCCATCCTCTGGCTGCTCTTCTCCATCCTCTGGATCGTTCTTCTTTTTCTTGTGGATCTCCGCCTGCAGGTTTTTTTCCATAGACGATTGGTTCGATGGATTTTGCAATTTTTGGGTGACATTGTTTTTATCCTTCTTACTTCCTCTACCTCCTCCTCCTCCTCTTGGTCTTCCTCTTCCTCTTCCTTTGCCTCTGCCTCGGCCTCGACCCCTTAACGTGTTCTCTTCCGATTCCTCCTCAGTTTGCCTCAAGAGTTTATCATCATCGTCTACTCCTTCCTCTCCTCCTTCCTCTCCTTCTTTGACAACCCTTCGCATTTTTCTTTGGGCTCTGATGATGTCTTCGTTTGTAGTCATGTTCAAAGCTTTGTATGTTAAACGCAATTCATTCATAATACGATCAGACCTTTCTTTCAAGTTGGCGCTTGCAAACTTTTCAGTACTAGTCAGTGAACCCTTGTCATCAGCGAAAGCTGCTGCCTTGTCCTCCTCACCACTTTCGCTGTCAAAAACAATTTGAGTCTTGTCCGGCACTGCATCATGACTATCAAGTTGCGGTTCTTCAACTTGCGTCTCCATCTGGTCCATGTTTGGCACCTTGTCAGGACTCTGGCCATCCTCGTCACCTGTGCTTTCTGAATCATCATCTGTTTCTTTCACATCATCCTTTTCTTCTTCAGGCACTTCCTCTTCGCTGTTCTCGCTGTTTGACTCCTCTGGCCTGGTGTCCTGAAGAAGCACTGTGAAGCAGTACAATACGTACGTATGCGCGCACTATGATTCGAATTCATGGCTCCGTTGGTTTTAGATATTTTGAGTGTCTCAGAGCCATGACAAGGTCAGGAACTAGGATAACACTGGGACGGATGCATGAGCAGGCTGCCATGCACCAGCTTGTCAAGGTTTTGAAAATGCTTGGGAGATTTGGAGCCTGTGGAGATGTAGTATATACATGCATGCATGCATGCATGCATCGATCGATTAATATCAATATGAAATTTCGGTGTCGATATACGCCCTAGCTAGGATATTTTATAATCACGCCGACATTTCCCGGCAGAAGCTCCTGCGTCGATGTTGAAGAACGACCCCTTGTAGCAATCTTTTTGCCATCCTCTGTAAGCTTTCCCAATGCCTGGCCGAGAGAAGCATCGATTTGATTTATCAACCAAATTCATGGCGGTTGAAGAATTTTGAAACCAAATTCAACAAAACAACATGTCATGTCGTACCACGCCTTTAGGCGTTGATGGATAACATCTTTAATTTGGGCCATGGCTTGATGTCCAGGACCACCCCTTGGTTTCTTCATTCTAGACGATTTTTTAAAACATCGATGCGATATAACTTGAAATTCGATTGTCAGCATTTGCGAAATTCACCAGAAGCTCATAATTGCATGAACAAAGGCACCTTGAGTTCGGTGTCTTCTGGAAACGAACCATTAGAAATCCAGCGAATCCCCTCTGTACTCCACTTTCGACGGATGCCCAAGCCTTATTTGAGCAATCAGAAAAAGATCATTGAATTCATGCAGGAATCTTGAAAATACGTCTAATGCATTGCATAATATTTGCCATCCTGGCATCACAAGCCCATACTCCAGCCATCTTAGAATCAAGAAACAAAGTGCTCCGCTTCCGAGGTCAAATGTGGATTCAAGCAGTAGCTCATGCTCGCATCGACCAGCGCCTCCTCCGGCAATTATGGGTAAGTTGGGCAGGGATCTACATCGATATACAGGGTATACTCTGACCATTCAAGCTCAAGAAACTAGTTGTGGTCCTGTAACTCCTGGTCTGTGGGGATGCGGTCACAGAACTGCGCCATGAACTCAAGAAGAAAGTCCACATTGCGTCCATGCTCAACCTAGGGATTGCAAAATAAACCCGAAAAAAGACAACATTTGGTGAATCAACACACTGCGTTTCATATGACCGATTGCATTCATGATATGAAGGAATCCGAACGCAAATGAAATAGTGCAAGTAAAGGGCTTCAACTGCTTGGATCTTGCTGCCATCCTTGCAGAACCTGTCGAGGAATGAAAATGGCACCACCTCAGATTTTAACACGGTGTTTTTCACATCATGCATGCATGCATGCATGGATGCAGAGAGTCTAAAAATCGACATTGGCCATTGTAATTATTTCTAATGCAGCTTAGCAGCCCTTCGATCCTTTTCACGTAACCCTGCCCGCTTGCGGAGAATAGACTTCCTATTCTCAATGTAGTCCTTCTGCTCCAAGATATCTTTGAAAAACTCCTGGGCCGCAAAGGGATTATAGCTTGCAGATCATGGTTTATCGGGGCCGGTATACAATTATGAAATTCCAGAGACTGTGCTGTTGTACTCGGTAGAACCTACTCAATAGGCCTTTCACATAATTTGATCCAGTTCGTCAATGGCTCTTGCAACACTTGCGGCTTGGACACTTTCAGGACTGCAATGCGATCTTCGCTGGTCGCCATGGGTCGAACAAAATGCGGATCGCAGTTCAGGGAAGGTCGAAACATCAAATCATGATGTCGAATGAATACCGCGGTATTTTTTTAAATAAATTGAGTTATTTAAACTATTCATTGAGTGTCAAAGGCCATTTGCATTGGATGTTCTGGTGCGCTCGAACCTCTCAAAGTTATCCATACGGGCCAGATTTGCAACAATTGTGAGTGATACACCAACTGTTATAACGTTAGAAACCATGCATCTAGCAGGGCGGGTCAAGATGGATCGCACCTGGATAAATCGGATCGTGAGCTTCTCCGACAGAAATATCGATACCATGTCCTTGTCAGTACAAAGTGTTGAGATGCAAGGTTGTGAGGGCTCCCAATTGTGATTGAAATTATCAATTCCAACCACCACCTTGCTAAGCCGAGGGGCTCCTTATCAGGGCTTGTTTGATCCTCATCGATTGGAATAGCTGCCTCATGAGCGATTACAACAATTGGCAAAGAACGTCTAATATTGGAATTTTGACATGAAACCACCCAAACGCTGCCAAAGTTGCAAGAGACGTCAGTTCTTCTGATCCAACTTCCATGGCAATTAAAAGTACTGTTGAGCCAAACAAACTACATCGGATGCATCGACATCAAAAAGGGTTGAATGGACTTTGGCCACCAAAAATGGCCTTTCCCGAAAGCCTATTTCAACAATAGTCTTTGACACTCAGGGTATATATATATATATAGTAGATTGATATCATTGACTGATTCGATATGGACAATATAGATCATTATAGATCAACCATCAACAAATCAACAAATCAACAAATCAACAAACAGCGGCAGTTTGAGGCTTGTGCCCAGGCAGAGGACATTCGCAGCAAGCAGCGCAAGCCCACGTGCCTTGGAGTGTAGATTTACTTTGGAGATGACTAGGAGATGTGCCACGAACAGAAGTCTCAACATGATGAACTGAGATGTACATAATTGTGAATATATATGAATATATTGCATTTTGAAAAAATGTTTGCTGTATGTCATTGGGACCCAATGTGGCAGCTTCGAACTCAACTTGGAAGTCAGCCTGTTCAAACAGAAGGGTGAGTCAGGTTTGTGCGCTTTATGCGGTTGCTCTATCCTTGGGCGATGCCCAAACATCTTCGCATGTTTGAGAGGTGCGCTGACCATGTGCAGATGACTGTGCATCTCTAGCCAGTTCCTGAATTGAAAGATCCCGATTTCAAACCACTTTAGTCCTTGAAACAAAAGGTCATTGATCTGGATCAGTTTTTTTCTTGCTCCTTTCATGTTCATTTCCCTTTTTCTCATATTTCTGGCAAGTTTTGTAAAATGTCGTCCGTCGTCCTTGTTGAACTCATTTTGATTGTTTCTCCCAGAGGTGGTGTCAACAATATGATGAGCTCCAAGCAAGGCCCCTTGCAGTTGTGACACAACCAGCATCAACAACCCGTGGGCTATTAATTGTCAGGAAATCGCGCTTCCAAGCTGATCTCAAAAGCATGAAGGCCTTCTTCAAGTGTGTGGAGGCAGCCCTTTAACCATTTTGGATGACGATGCTTCGGTGATATCAGACGAACCGTGGCACCGTGGCTTCAGCCAGGCCTTTAAAACCATGCCCGTGCTGCCGCAGCATGAGAAGGTCCTTGGTCAGTTAAGTCATGACGTGAGCCAAGTCTTCTTAGGGAAATGGAGGTGTCATTTGGTCATTGAAAGGTAGACGTGCATCATCATTTCCTGAGGATTTTTTTGTAAATTCAGGATGCGCCTCGACTGTAGCAGCTTGTGATTCTTCTCTCGCGTTCCCGAGTCCTGAAATGCAAATCTGTGGTGACCTGCAGCGCAGGAGAAGATCATGCACGACTTTGCTCGCTTTGATGTAGAGAAAAAAGGCTGTTTGTGTTTTGCATTCAGCAAGAAACCCCGTCTACAGTTTTTTTTGCCAGATTTGTTCAAATAAAAGTAGATTAAACCTGAGGTAAATATGGATCAACTATATCAAATCAATGAAACGTGCTGGAAAAATCTGGAAAACTGATGAAACATGTAACAAAAATTACATAACTCAATGTGTTGCAGCTCTTCATCCCTTTTAATCATCCCTTTTCACCTCCGCAGGCTTCGTAGAGGTCGCTGAGTTACGGCGGGTCATGGGAGGCAACGACTCCGTGACCGACACCTTGATCGGTGAATACGACTCCTCGGGAGATGGAGTTTCTGGGAGATGCCTTTTTTTTGGAAGGTTTTTGTTTTCCCATCTTTTTTCAACCCTTGACTGCCTTGACTTTTTTTTTCTCCTTTCTGTCTGTGTTATTTCTGGTGGGGGTCATGATTCTGAAACAAGGGAGAGGCAAAAGTAGGAAGCCCGAAAGGAGCATTGGAAGACATGTTTGGTTTTTACTGGGTGTTTATAAAAACATGCCACTACTGAGGTCATTGATCAACACGAGTTTTTTGCGATGATGTGCCCACCTGGCTACAAGATGGAAGCATCTGAGGACATAGAGGGGCAGATGCACCTTTGCTTGAAGATTTGGTAGAAGGGTGGATCATTCCAACACTAAATCAGGAGAGAAAATAGCAAAAATTGAAAGCCCCAAAGCGCCTACGTGAATAACATGTTTTACATCCTGGTGTATAGTGTTTACAATTCCTTCATGATGGGCTTGGGTCCTGATGTAGCAACATCCAAATGCACCGCAGTGCTGAGGTTGTCTCAGCTGCTCCAAGCCTACATGGAAGAGGACAGTGGTGTTTAGAAATAGAAGCACAGGAAATCTTCCACCGGCGAACGACAATAATCTAACGTATATAGAAAATTAGATATCGTACCTATATACTTGAGGGGCATGAGTTTCCACGGCCATATTTACTTCACCAGAAGCTAAAATGCCCTTCCTATCCCAAACAGTTGGACATCTATGAATGAATGCGTAGCCATGTAGATTGCACAGATCTCGGAATTTGGATCAAGCCTTTCTCTCGGAAGCGAGACCTGCTTGGGTCATTTGCAACCGTTCAGGAGCGGCAGAAGGTGAGCATGGAAGACGATCGTTTTGCTCCTGCTGGAAGGTGGGTTTCAGAGCGGTCATCATACGAAATGAGTTATGGAAGTTATGAGCGGGCAAGATTTCACTTTCTCAACATTCGCTCTGTCGGAAGACATCTTTCCCCTGTTGCCCCTAGGCTGTGTGCCGACAGCGTGTCTTTGTCAGCTGCCATGCCCATTGTGTCAGAGGAGACATTGCTATAGCTTCTGGATCTACCGGAATAGGAGTGTTGTAGATTTAAGATTTGGCAGCTCGCTTCTTTGGCATCGGGGGAGGAATCGATTCAACACAAGTCCGTTTGTGGGTGTTTGGTCAGGAGAAGTGGGAACAGTGGAATGCCAATTTCCAGCACTTGGACCAAGATTCTGACGGTTGCTTGTTACCTATTGAACTGAATTGATTCTTATTCTTTTCCGATATTTCCGTACATCACCTTTAACTCTCTTGTTTCATGATTCTAATTGAATGCCTTTACATTTTCTTGCGGGTCCTTTGTTCTTTATGGAAGGTCACTGTGCCAATGGCAAACCATGATTAAGGTTATATCTCTGCCGATGATCTACGCGGTTTTCCTGGAGTCTTTCACTCTAGCAATGCACGAGACTGGGACTGAAATTGGTTGCCGCAAACTTGAAGTCTAGATTTAACCTTGATAAGGCCTCAGCAAAAGAAAAACGTTTCCCTGAAAGCCGATGCGAAGAAACACGACAAAATCAGAACGCGCGTTTTTCAGAAATTTTTCTTAAAGAGCAACTGTCACTTTGACATTTCATTTTCTTGCAAAAGCGTTGCTTGGATGTTTGTTGTCAGTCCATGCAGAATGACTCACAACTGCAATAGACTGCAAGGCCCAAGTTGGTCCTTTGAGTTTACGCCATCTCTTTCATCAAAACTAGAGCACCACCTGGTCGCTGTGTGATATGGTTGATATCAAAATCCCGGCAACAGATTCCCATCATAGATTTTCTCAACGGATATGGTGTTTTGAACCATCCCAAGTGCTTACAGGATTTTATTCATCGGTATTCCAGATTCCAGACTGTCAGGTGATTTGCTGCTTGGAATCTTGGACAAGAACAGTGGCGGCTCAAAGATCTCGAAGGAGACAACTTTTTTTTTTGCCTTGAGAAATGGAGATTGATATTGCATGTCATAGCATGCTATACAGGACAAACTATGATCAACCCCCGTTTTACAAAGATTTTCGAACGTGTTGGTACAAAGGGGTAGACCTCCATGTGAACCCAGAATGAGATGCCACAAAGGGTCCGACTTCATTTGCCAGGATTTTTTTTTGGACACCTTGCTGAGAGCTCATCGCCTTCGCATGCCACCCTGAACCACTGAAAGTCTCCCAGTATTTTCACGTATTTTCACACAATTGTAGTACAATTATACTAGTACAACTATCGATACGCTTTGTATCAACATGATTGAGGAGCGCATCATAGGATTTGACCATGGCTTTCGCATTTGACAATTTGACAAGTCTTGTTAAAGATCAGACTTGTCGTACCTTCAACAAGGTACTAGGTACTACCCCAGGCAACTTCCCTGCTCCAAAAGTGGTTTCAAAAGATTTTTAAGCATCGGCGAGTTGAAGAACGGCTTGCTGGGATGCCACAAGGTGTTTCTTCCCCGAAGAACTCTTGCTGGCTTCGTTGATGTACAAAAAGAAACCTCCCAGGTCCAGCTGTTTGGATTCAACCAGCTGGGAACTGTGGATGGTGCAAGTCCAAGAGAATCCCTGAAAAATTTCCATACACGTTGAAAGGAATTGATTTGGATATGTGCCGTGTGCTCAATACGTTGAAAGGTCTGACTGCACACAAGATGTCATGCATTGTGAGACATTTCCTTTGGGAAAAAGTGGCAAGTCACAGGATCACAGTCTCATTGAATTTCCCTGGAGCACAAAGGTGCAGCTGGTTTGAATCCCCTCAAAGATGATTCAGAGATTGAGAAACAAATGGTGCATCGCGAGGCGCATTTACTTGAGAAGTGCAGATGGGGTGAACAGTGCTACTTCGCCCATAGTTGCTTGTCAGAACTGGACATTTTGCACCTTGAGAAAAAATAAGAGGTTACCAGGCTCGAAAATCAAGGCAGATTTTTTGAGTATTTCTTTCGGGCGCGGGTTGTGACTGAGGTGAAGAGGAATTGCGAGAGATAAAGCGAAGAAGGGCGGAGGCGCACTCTGAATTTGCTGGGAAGAGTTGGTCCTTCCGTCATTTGATTGCATCTCCTCAATATGTTTCAGTACCCTGAGGCAGTAAGGCCAAAGAGAAGCCCAGCCTCCCCTGGTGCCACGGCAAAAATCAGATGCATTGCAGCGGTCAAGAAAACCCAGATCTATGACACGTGGTGCAGTAACCTAGCATCTTGCACCTTCTTTTGGTGCTGTGTTGATGATAGACCAAGACGATGACCTCTGCTATTGCCAAAAAAAGTTGATGCTACTTATTTTGCCTTTGCTGCTGACGTTGGTGATGATGAGAATGATGATGAGGAGGATGAGGATGGGGATGAGGATGAGGATGATGATGATGGGGATGAGGATGATGATGAGGATGATGATGATGATGATGATGATGATGATGATGATGATGATGATGATGATGATGATGATGATGTTGGCGGTGGTGATGATCGCGATGTTCGTGGTGCATGACCCTAAAGAAAGCAGACTCTTGACATTGCATGATGAGAACACAGGAACGAGCTTTCTTGAAGTGCTTCCCAGCGACATTTCATTCTGTGGGGAGCCTTGGACACAGAGAACTAGCTGTACAAAAGTGATACGGTAAGAATGGATAGATACACATAGTCATACAAGTCATAATAGGTACTGTAATGTATAGATTAAAAAATCGAGTTTCGTTCTGTTGGTTGCAACTGCTTTGGGAGGGTCTTCGACCTGGTGTTTTGAGTGCAGGCCATGACACTGTGGCGCCAGATTTCAAGGATGGCAGGCACCAATCTCCGCTGGTTGGCCGTAAAGAGACCAACAAGTTGCTTCAATTGAAAACACATCCTTTCTGCACTATTGACTGTAGTTCAGGTTTCACATCAATTATTGATGAAAGATAGATAACAAAGAGCAGTTTTTGGTGAGAGCTTCCACAAGTTCTAATCATCCAGAGTCGTATTCTTTTTGGGTTGGCATTTTGCTCGTCATTTCACTTGTCTTCCAAGTTGGGGCTGTTGACCACTTCAGAAAGGCCTCCCAGTGTAACTAGTGGGTCGCACTTCTCAATGCTAAATTTTTGGGATCCCAAAATGACTAGAAGATTTGGAAGGAAATTAATGATGGGCAATGGCATGCAGATTGGCAACTGACAGCTGGGAGGTCCATCTTGATGACCCTCCTGGGCTTGGCCAATGGAGAGGTGAAACTTCGAGATGTTCCCATGATGGAGGCAGTGAGACAAACTTGAGCTTTGAAGCCGCACTTGAAAGAAACTTATGTTGAATTCACTTCCAACATTATGAATGGTTCAGAATATGAATGTTATGGATGTGTAGTGGATTTGTAAGGGATCTGTATGGCTGGGACAGTTCTTTCACGGTGATGTCTTGGAAGAATGATGGAAGACATTGGAATCTGTTGCAAGATTCTTGAGAACAGAAGTATAGGGATATGGATTGAAATTACTGCCGATTTTCCAGTCAACAATGGAATGGCCAGTGGATATCAATAGATTTCTCTTCTATCCACCATTTGTCAAAAGAATGACCAATGGAGAGACGTGGAGGTTACCAAGGATATCAATGGACCTCTTTCTGTTCTCCTTGTCCGGTTGGCATGCAAATTTTTCACTGAAGCTTTCCAACTCGTAGGTGGTCATCTTCCAAGATCGTTTATATTCGCTCAGCAATCGGCGCTTGTGCCTTTACATGTTGTGCGAGCACTTCGGACTGCTGGACAAAAAGGTGCCGGTCAAAGTGAAGTTGTTGGTGACTTGACTTCAACGAGAAGTTCCCATCTTGATTGCAAATGCTCTGTGCTCCCGTTGCCCCACATGCGTTCAATATTCTAGAATCTAGAAGTTGTTTTAGTTATCGCGTAAGCTGTAAACCCCATACTTGTGATTTCCTATCGTCGCTGAGGAGGAGCTTCCAAAAAGCTTCAGAAAGAAGTACACGACGACCTGCTATGGAGATACTTGTCTCCTCATTTACAGTAGTCTTCAAGAGCAAAATCGTTTCATGTTTTTTTCCGTATTTTTTGCACGTTTCCATGTGGAGCCTTCATTTCTCCCAGAGGAATGGGTGCGTGTACGCCGGGATGGTCGAATCTGCGCTCGCAGCTTTGAAAGTACCACCTTTGGGCGCAACTTGATTTCGTGAGAAAGGGCGCGAAGAGGTACAGTATCACTATCACTGCAAAGGCGTGCTTTGTCAAGTTTAGCATTAGGAGACAGCTTGCCTTTCACGTTTGTGGGTGATGGGCAGGCATCATGCTCTTGGGTGGATTCACTGGAAATTGGGAATAATTTGGAATGGCAACAAAATCCGAAAACCTCAGTCCGACCCAAGATGACCCAAGTCTTTGAATTGCTGACCTTGCCATATTTTAATCAGCAGACCTTGGCGACCAAAGTGTTGCGGATGACAAGGTTTGAACGAGGAAACAAAGGAGCTGACATGAGCCAAGTTTCCGGAGAAAAAGTGGAAGACTTGTCAAGTAGGGGTGTTAACCATATTTAGAACACCCCAAAAACAAATAGGTTGATTTAGGGAAGTCTACATGCGCTAGGTCACCACTTAGAGTTGAAAGAGACATTTCAATACATGTCAGGGGACTTGGGGATCTACCGATCTAACCCCAAGCAGCTGCTTCTTGGATGATGTTGCCATGCACCGTGGTCGTTTCGGCTGTGCGGCTACCTGGACAGCCTTTAATGGATACCTTGAGCTCAAAATGAGAATCTGAAAGCTTCACTCAAAGCCAGGGGCTCCTTCAAAAGCATGCTTCATGGAGTCAAAACCAACCCCTTTTGCATAGGTAAGGTTTGGACCCGTTCCCTACAACTGTCAGATCCATGAAGTGGGTTGAATGCTGCTCCCCCATTTGTAGAGCCCACGCTCTCCGATTACATTTGAACATCAAAATTTCTGGAGCAATTCTTTAGGTCGAACATGTCCTCTTTTGGTATCTTCCAGAATCATCAGCTAGAATTCATGTCGCTGTGCTGATATCAGTTTGCATCATTTCATATCCCCAGCTGTACATGCCAAGCAGTGCAAAGACACTTGGCCGTAGATGTGCTTTTTGTTGCCATGGGCGATGACTTAGCGACTGCTATTGCCCTTTCTCTAGGGCAAGGCTCGGGGGAAGGTTGGATGGGAAGAGAAGGTGATGTCGGATTCCAGTGTCGAGATTTTGATATTCGCTGCATCCAGGTGCACCAGAGAAAGTGCTGCGTCATGTCATTCCCGCTGACAATTCTTGCCTTTTCAATTCTGTGGCGTATGCCTTGGACGGTGCAATTGTGGGATTTTTGTTGGGGAATGGAGCTGGAGACCTGTAAAATTTGAGTCAAGTTTTGGGATAATTGATGCATATTGATGCCATAGACATTTTGAATCCTAACAAAGAGTTTTTCCACTGAAATGTTGATCAAGTGACGATTGTGGCACAGTCTCTTCACATACAGTAGTAGCGGTAGTAGAATTCTTCTGCATCTTGGAAAATGGTTGTGAGACAAGTTTCAGGGCACTGGATTCCTAAAGCTGTTTTTAATGCAATGTTCTCCACGATGTCTTCATCCTGTTTCTAAAGTCCTTCAGATTCGAACCCTTTAAGTTGTGATTTCATAAGTATGTGTCACCTGTGGATCTAAGATAGTTTGCACTGATGATATGGCTGCAATCCTGCACCAGTTGATGAAGTTGATATGGTATGATACGGTGAATCTCCCAAAAGTAGCAATGTTTCCAACCACTTCAACTGGTGCAGGATTTGTCCATCCCAACGTCAACAGCCGCAGATCGTGGCGACGACAAAGCATCGGAGCTACGAGAGACGGTGGCGGCAGTGGTGCTCTCTGACCCAGATACGTGGGGGAACCTGGTGTTGTTGTGAATTGAATCTGTCAGGGTGATGTTGCTGAATGTTGTAAGGATGAAGGTGATGATATGATGATGCTGTAGTGATTAAGAGGAAGAGAAGGCATACGAGAATAGCGGCTTTTCTTTTTCCTTTTCATGTTCCCCTTCTCGTTGTTTCCTTCACGTCGCATTAGCCAACTGTGCCAAGGTGGACAGAGGCCATGCTGGGCAAGGCACCAGAAGAGTATGTGGAATGGATACTTGGCAATGAAGCATATTAATTCACGTCGCTCCGCGGCAGGGTCCGCCCGCACCAAGGTTACAAGGTGTCATATCTTCTTCGTCTTCTTCTTCTTGTTGTTGTTGTTGTTGTTGTTGTTCCAGGTCAAATATTGTAGACCAAAACATCAAAAAACACTGTATTTAGCGACATTTCATGAAACCTGGCAGAATCTAGGGTGCATAACTTGGCAATGTTGGTCAGTTTGGGGTCACCCTCAACTTCCAAGGATACAAGATCCACAACGCTGGGGAGGTGGCATAGAGTTGGCCATCCTTGCTGCACACTATGCCACGGACATACCCGGTGATTTGGTGAGGTTGTTGATTTGCTATGATGTTTTTTTGTTTCAATGTATTAAAGGTGAAACCTATTTTGGATGCATTTGATGGCAGATGGAACATCTATGCAAAGATCCCAAGACCGGAATCTGCAAGGAGATCGCTGCAGTGGATATTCAGACGCTACGAATCAGTGTTTTTGGCGAGGGCCAAGGCTAGGGGTTTGCAACTGGGGCTTGTGGATCCAGAAGAATTTTGGTTCTTCTCACTTGGGGTTTTGGTCAAGCGGCACATGTTTTTTTTCAGGCTTCAAAAGAAACTGTGTGCCTCGTGAATTGTGGAGGTTTCCAGAACCGTGCCTTTGTTATCTACGATGGCATTCATTATGATGTCCTGGTCCGAAGAGGTCCTTCAGGACCGGGAACCTGGAACCTTGCAGACGTTGAGTGATGTCGGTATGGTTGTTGAGGAGAGCAGAAACTCTTTGAGACCACAGATCAAGGAATGCTGGAAGAGGCTATAAAAGTGGCGAAGGTGAGATGTGTTTCTTTGGGTGTGGAAAGGATGCGTCTTAACATTTGCTTCTGTCAACCTAAAGAGAGAAGTATTATGTGATACAACTATTTGGACCATGCGACTCATGGACGGTATGGTCTTTTAGTAAGTTTAGATAATTTTAGTATATTTTTGGTTGTGAGAGCTTTCAGATTTCAACTGTCTCTGGCTGGTGATTTGAAGTTTGATGTCATCCCTAGGAGGAACCTTTCCTACTGATAAGCTGCTAGCTAGCACAACCGCGGGCTTCTAGGTATATTAAATTCGAAGGGTGAACGTGATATTTTTCTGTTCTTGCAGCTTGTTGACAGGAAGCTCAAACAGCACGTATCTTGCCTTAAATCTTTCCAACACTTGGGGCTGGCGAGGTTTGGAATGGGTGAGACCGAAAATGCCTTCCCAGAAGATGGGAAATGCAGGAGCCTTCCTTTCTCAAAGTGTGATGTGAATTGTGGGGTTTTCAATGGGTTGGGCTTGCCCTCAGGTAACTTCACAGATGTGGCGAACTTCACTCTTCGTTGTGTGGTGTGCCAAAAAGGCTTGACAGGCCAAAGTGATGCTGTGGAGCATGCCAAGGCGAAACCCGCCCAAAAAAAACACCATTTGAAGTGGTCTGAGATTTTGGCGATATTTTGATACAACTGTACTGGTAGGGATCATTTCAACAGTAGGGATGTTTCTTTTGGCATGTTTTGTTTGGTATTGGCATCGCCAGGCCACTGGCCATGCCAACTTTGCGGAGTATTGAGCCGTGAAGCTCGGCCGTGCCGGTTGGTGGTCGAAAACTAAGACCAGCTGCCGGTTTGGAGCCAGAAAAAGTAGGGAAGCACTGGTGAGAACTAATTAATATTTGGTTCTCAGAGGTTATATAATTTTATACATCTAATCTAGTACATCATATGTTTTAGTTGTTAGTGAACCTTTTTTAGTTTAAACTTTTTTTGATCATGGTTTGTTTAGAGAACCACACGTTCATTCCCTGATTGAAGGGATGTTCATTTCAAGACAGACTCACTTGACTGTCCTTTTTTGGTTCAAAGTTGCAATCAACACCGATTTATTGAACATGTGATGACCTTTCAGAAATCCACTCCAGGGGGAGACACTCATGAGAGACTTTTTTTGCTGTTCTTTTTAGTTGAGACATGGGAGACTTTTGTGACTGCAACAAGAAGCGCTGATGGCTTTTTTTGATTGTAGTGGACATCGTCCACATTGTCCCACAAAGCAGCTTGGTCCAATCTCCTTGTGGAAGGGCAATGTTGCAATGGCTACTGGTTCCAGTGCTCTTGTTGCCTGAGGTGGGAGCTAAATGTATTTTTGCACTTGAAATAAATGTATGTGAAATTCATTTGCTTCAGACTTGCCAGTAAGATGTTTTGCCTTGTTGGAGTTGTGATTCTTCAACTCTCTTTTGGGAAGATGAGGGAAGTTGAAGTTAATGTAAAATATACCTGCCTGTTTGAACTGTTTGACCTGCAGAGGCACTTCTGAAGATCCAAGCTTATCAGATGCTTGGGTTGGAAAAGGGAGAAAATTTTCATGTTTCCCATTTTTTCTGAAACATGTGGCCGATTTTATTGCGACCGGCGCCGTAGCAGTCTGTTTTTTGTGGCAGCCTAAGGAAGCCAATGACAGGCACTTTGCTAGACCTGAATCTATCTTCGCAAAGTCTCAGGTGGCTCTGATTGTTTAGAATTTCATTCAAAAACATAAGAGGTTGTTTGTTTCATGGGCTAGAAGTTGAGAGAATATGAAAAGATAATCTAGCAAATGCTACCAAAAATTGCTGAAATGGGAGTTCAGAACAGAGAACTTTGAGTTCCATAATGAATGTAGTTCAATATTTTTTTCTACCCCGCAACAAGGAATGGACTGAATGGTCTATGGTTGCCATGTTTGATTCTTCCGGACGAGGCTCACCTGGGGCTTCCATTTGAACGAAGGTTCTGCACTGGGTTATTGGATGCCTCGGGTGCAAGCTGCATTGGGAGACTTGGGTAACAAAAAAGATTTTGATGTGGAAGTTTTGAATCGGGGTCTTGATTCAGTTGTGACTAAGGTGGCCTCGTAGTTGGTGTTTTATCTCCGAAGATGTAGTCGATCCCTTCGATATGCAGAACGGTGAAACCATTTCAGGCTATTGGGGAATCAAATTCATGATCTTTTGCGGTGTTCTGGCTGCGGGGTTCTTCGTCTGGCAAATGCAGAAGGTTCACAGCAGGCGCGCAAATCCTAGTTTTGCCAGGGCTTTCTTTGATGGCGGATGGATAAGCACAAATCATGATTGATTACAGCCAGACCTAATTTCTCTCAGAAGTGCATTGAATCCATATTTTTGGCGGTTTGTGTCAGCTCCACAGCTTTTCTTCGCATGTTAGATCTATGATATGAAGCTTGCTGTGCCAGGTGCCATTTACAGACTGACAAAGATCCAAAGATCCCTCTCTTGGGTGTCAAATTGATGAAGCCATTATTTTTCCAAAAGTTCTTTGACATGTATCAGGGTTATCATGTGCTAAAAAACCCTTCCACCTTGAATCTTGAACAGGTCCGGACAGCTGGGTGCAATTTTCCTGGTCTCTGGTGCAGTGGGAAATCTTGTGGACAGGCTCTATGTCGGTGGTGTAACCTGGCATCCAAGAGTGATCATAAGTCTACAATAGAGTCTACTGACAGATTCTATTGAGTAGCCCTTGTTAAGTTGGTGTTCAATTGTAATTCTGTTGTATTTCTCAACAGCAAAAGCTAAGGTGATTGACTACTTGCTGCTGCAGATGCACGGGCTCGTGAATACCTCGTTCTTTTGGAACTTATCAGATCTTTACATCGACTTTGCTGTGATTTTGTTGTTGCTTGCTGGACTTTCTGAGTACACACTTGTATGAGGGGGAAATGAGATGATTCGTTCCATTGTTTCTTTGTTTTCTGCTGCATTTTGACTTCGAAACTCTGTGAAGCTTTGTTTGCCGGAGGTCCTTGTTGGTTAACTTTACTTCTTTGAATGAGTGCGATTTTGATTTGTTTTCAGCACAAAAGTGAAGCAAGGCTTTTGGCTCTTGCCCGGGGTGATCTTGGAGCAGAGTCCGATGAGGAAAGAACAACTGAAGGCATGCGTTGAAAGCACCGTCAAATATCAACGGCTGTGTCTCTATCATGAGACCCAAAAGCTTATGACATCTTGTGACTTTTCAATGTTGCTTCCTTTGCCACCTTGTTCTCACTGGTGCCTTCACCAGGCACCAAGAAGGAACACTAAAACCGCTCCACCGGGAAGAGCCAGGTGAAGACTGACGGGTGACGATGAAGGCCGTCCAGGTGGACTTGCCCAAAGATGGCCCGACCACCAGCCACAACGAGCCCGGTGACCGACGTTGCATCCCCCCGAGAATGCATGGCTTGGAGGTGAAATCTTCGCAGGTCGCGGACCCGGAACAAAAGAGGTGAAAACTGGCGCTTGACTCTCCGAACTTTCAACACGAGTGCTTTGTATGGCATGGTGGAGCACGTGGTCGGAATTCAGCTATTTTTATATTCTAACATGTAGGGTTGGCACACAGGAGTTTTATGATGTATAGTTCGACAATTGAACATGCACCGTTTGTCTCCCACATTTGCCACTGCTGTGCCGGTCCAAGCTTGTACCACTGTAGGTGAGACATGTCCATGAAGGATTCTACTACAGTAAGTGCCAAGTGAAGATGTTGAAAAGACTTCTTGATTCTGCTAGGGCCCCACCACCGGCGACCTTTTTGAAGCACAATTCTTTTGCTCCAGATTCAATTTGAGAGCAATTTCAATTTGGGAGCAAGCGTAGGCGGGCGGTTTGGTACAGACATGTTTTAACTTCCACCTACCTAGCCGTAACTCTCTTTTTTGACCAGTTGACTTTGAGCGAAAACCAACTGACTAGTTCTGCTTTAGGAATCAGGTCATTTTCATCCACAGCCCGGCAGCAATGGAAACACATGGTGTTCTCGGCCCTCCACGGGACCGGGCTCTACAAGCCCGTTTTCGGTCTAAACTGATTCTCAGGTTTATTTCTTCAAGGTTCTAGAGGTCGCTTCCTTCAGCACCTACTGCTTCTAATCAGTGTCAAGCAATTGGGATTCATTTTGGTTGTATGAAGAAACAACTAAGTTTCGATGAACTCGACCCACTGGTCACTGGTGACATGAATGGCTGACTGGTTGACTTTCAAGGAGTTCAGCCATATCTACTCCTACCAGACAGCTGACAGCTATTGTGTGGCCATCCAATTGAGACCTCCTTATGAAGGAGGCTGACTTGACCATGGCAGATGTAGCGATGGGGCATGGACTATCTGAAAGCATTTTAGCGGGATGATGAAGTTTTCAAGGTATTTACAGGAGCCCTAGAAGCAAATAGTATATTCAGCAGAAATACAAAATGTTTTAAACTTGCATGCAAAGACAACGAACTGTTGTGGATACAATGCATGTACATGGATGAAAAAATACCAAAGGTTTTTGATTGTGACAGTTCAACACCTTTGATGTTGGCGCCAAAAGCATCAACGGCTATCCACACAGTGTTGCCACTTGCCCGCGCAAGGTGGTGGCACACGTCAGATCCACAAGATCACCAGCGAATGGGACAGTCGAAAAGGTGCGCTGAATCTTACGTGTTAATTTTTTTCGCGGAAGAATGACATGCTGTATTTTGGGATCACATGTATTCGTCACAATATATGTATATACAAATATATATATATATATATATATGTATATCAAAGCCTCCCATGACTACCGTGATTCCTGTGATATCTGAAACTTTCACCATTTTCCACATTTGATCTAAGATCTTGGACAGGTGTAGAGGACTTGACACCAAATGACCTGATGATCAAGTTCACAGAGAGAAGCATCGAGGCATTGTCGATTTGGCTGACCTGTGTAGATGCAGTGACACAACAGGTGTAATTAAACCAACATGAAAACATTAAAACAACAGGTGTAATTAAACACAACCTCGAAATGTATTTGACAAATTCAATGAACCGACACTTCGAGGTTGGGCACCATCCATCAGAAAAGATACATTTTGGGTCCAGGAATCCCATTTCTGCCTGTCAGGTCTGTAAGCGTCAAAGTCTCAGTTTTGGAAAAGGTTGCGCCTATAAGTTCCCTTAAAAGGAAGCTACATGCAACGACCCCTGGGATAACGAAGCACTTGTTGAAAGTAGACAAAGTCTTCGATTTGTCTGAAACGAGTTGATTCTATGTCACAAAGCTCTAAAACATGAAGCGGTTTCTGTTGGAAAAAGGACTTGTACTCGGTGAACTCAGCGTAAATTGTAGCTTCAGAGTCTGAAATTTTATTCTCTGACTGAGGTGGTGGTAGTTCGGCATGGCACATGATCCGTGGACTACATGGGACCGGGGCACCTAGTGACGGGAAAGCTGCTGTCACATAGGGTTTCCTTTTTTCCTTCTGTCTGAGGCCTACCCTGCAGCAGCTCAACAAAGAAAAATGCTACTGGACCATGACGAAGCCTCTTGGTTTTGATTGAAGAAGTATCAAACGGAGCTTGGTTTATTTCGGAGTTTTTGACCAGATAGAAAGGTGGACAGAGGGTTTTAAACAGTTTTTGCTGCAACAATCAAATTTTGAATGCGCCTTTGAAGGGTGAAGATGCTTCGGGTTTCACCATCCATCATTCCCAGAGCTGGATGTCATCCAAGAAGCCCAGGCATGGCGGAAGGTACTGGTTGATCTCCTTGGAATTGGTGAAGAAAACACCAGGAAAGCATGGGGCCCTGGTTGTTTCCATCCAAGTGAAACAAGTCGCAGAATATTGATACCGGGCCAGTTTACTTGTGATGTGAGTGAAAGCGATACAATCGTTCATCGAGTCCGAAAGAGGTTGAGTTGGGGAAATTTCTAATATTCCGCATCTTGACTGCTTCTAGAGCTGCTATATCACTTCAGAACTTGCTTCTCCTGGCTCGAGAACTTTGGATGTCAAGGTTGTGGAATCGACTGATGAGAGATGAGAGGGAAGCCAATCGTCCTAGCATGAAGTGGGACAAGGCCTGGATCGTCAGCGCCGCGCATCTTTGTGATGAAATGGAAGCTGAATCTACATGAAACGAGCAACACATCCCCAGAGAACTTGTGAACAGTGAAGCGACCAAACAAATAATCACATAGCAACACAACTCAGACAAGAACATGTATGGAACTCTTGAGAGAACTCATGTCATTTCAATCATGCGAGGACATGCAGAAGACACCGATGATCATGGACAAGAGCGGCAAGTTTACGTTTGGGACCCGAGTGATTCTTGCTGGAAGCATCTGGAAGCTTGGTGGCCAAGCCCAACAGCGAGGCCATCCACCTACTGTGATCCGCAGAACAAGCCCAAGTACGAACAGGAAGAGGTGCCAGTGTTGAAATTTGGATTTTACTGTATTTTATTGATGCTTTCAAAGGAAATGTACTGCAATAATCCGTAAGAAGCCATTGTAAGGAATCTGACTATAAAGTTAAACATGAAAACATGTAATCTAGTACTAAAGGTTTTTCGCTACTTAGTTGCTCATTCCTTGTTTTGAGATAGTTGAGCACTGGCCGAGCTGAGATTGACATTCTGGAATTCTACATGTTCAGCAGTTGCTATCAAATACAAAGCCAGTTTCATGACTTTTGTCAC
>DF243656.1:0-36210 GCA_000507305.1 Breviolum minutum Mf 1.05b.01 | reverse complement strand
AATTATCCCGGCAAGAGACCCCAAACAGTGTAAAAACGAAATGCAATGAAACGACATACATTCTATAAGGCAATCTCACATCACATTTCACCACATCACCACCACTACTACTCGTACTATTTGTAGGTTTGGAAAGCTATGTGGGCCCAAGGTCTCTTTGCCAAGAACCTGGCTGTTTCTGACCCGTTTCTGACCACTCTATTTGAGCAGGGTGTGTGAGCACTCCATGTGTGAGCACCCTATGTGTGAGCACTCTATGTGTGAGCACTCTATGTAGAAGCACTCTATGTGTGACCACTCTATGTGAGCACTCTATGTGTGAGCAGCATGTGTGAGCACCCTATGTGTGACCACTCTTGTGTGACCACCCTATGTCTGAGCACTCTATGTGTGAGCACTCTTTGTGCGAGCACTCTATGTGTGAGCATTCTATGTGTGGGCACGATGTGTGAGCACTCTATGTGAGCACTCGATGTGTGAGCACTCTATGTGTGACCACTCTATGGGGGCACTCCATGTGAGCACTCGATTTGTGACCATTCTATGTGAGCCCTCTATGTGTGACCACTCTATGCGAGCACTCTATGTGTGACCACTCTATGGGAGCACTCTATGTGTGACCACTCTATGTGAGCACTCTATGTGTGACCACTCTATGTGAGCACTCTATGTGAGCACTCTATGTGTGACCACTCTATGGGAGCGCCCTATGTGTGAGCACTGGATGTTGAGAATTACCATGCAAACTTGACTTCAGTTCTTGGGCCGGATGTTGCAGCGCCAAAAACGTCAAAAAAGCACGAGTTTTAGTGTAAAAAATCTGTTCAAGAGCATTGCAGAACACCGAAAAGTACGAGAATTACCACGAAAAATGAACATCGAAGAAGTTGAAGCGCCGAAAAAGTACGAAAATTTACAGACGAAACCCGTTTTAGACCCGTTCAAGAGCACCGCAGACACACGAAAAGTACGAGAATTACCACGAAAAATGAACATCGAAGAAGTTGAAGAGCCGGAAACTACGAAAATTTACAGACAAAACCCGCTGGCGTCGGCGCGGCCAAGCCGAAAACTACGAAAATTCACAGACGAAACGAACATGCAAGCACGAAAGCACGAAAATAGCGAGGAATTCCGCACAGAGCCCCGTCCGCCACCTCGATCTAGCCACCCCGGCTTTTTACTATTACCGTAAGAACCCCAAGTGTTACCACACTGTTTGGGGAAAAAAAGATGCTGATTCCAACACCTATTACACTTGCAGAGCCAACATGGAAGAGGCAAACGCATGAAATCACAAGGATGGGACCGTGGTCTTTCTTGAAGATTGCTTTCATACCATTTGGAGTTGATGCCATTCTCTTCGTAATCCACTCCTACCATACGAGCTTTGCAAAGATGGCACATGGCGGAGTTTGTCTTAGGCCTGCCATTTTCCAGAAAGTGCTGTTGCAAGTTTCCGAGTTTTGCCAGCGTGGACAGCAGCAAACCTACCGGACTTTGACTCTAAAGCCTTATCCCCCTTAAGATTGAAGGGCTTTGCTCATACCGCTCCATGAAATCATCAACTATTGCATGCAGAAGTTTGGAAAATCCATCACCATTTTTGGCTTCTCCCGGTACTGAATGGAATAGAATCACAACCAGGAACATGTAGCAAACGTTTTGCCCGTCTCAAAGGGCGAGCCTCGGCCCCTGTCCAAGCATGCTTTACCCATTCAGCACCTCTAATGAGGATGGTCACCAAAATGATGGTCATATCATAGCATTCCCAAAATGTGGCCAAATTTTTTAGGGATCCATGGCCCAGCAAAAACGTTTCAAGCTTAGACTCACTGAGAAACAGAGATGGAAGCGGTTTGTCTATTCCCTCTTTCAAAGCTTATGTAGATGACCCCTTGGAATATATGTTGATTAATGTAACATGATTGAAAGTTAAATCACTACCAGTGGATGTTTTTCCAAAACACCCCCAAACGATGTTTGAGGGACGTCCCACCCCCTTCGCTGAAGCATTCGCAGCCCGTGCAGCTGGGTTCGATGTCTTGGCCAGGTTCTTCACCTGACCTGAGTGTGGTGCACTCCTAAGTTACGGTGCAGGTCCTTGATGTTGAATTTTCAAAAGCCATATAGCCATAGCATTGTAAGCGGCGTTCTATAAAGAGAATAAGGATATAGCCGGATATAGCATGGAATCTATCTTTTTTTAAAGACCAAGATGATGAGATTTGGTTTCATTTGCTTTCCATATTAACCCCTAATGCCCTCCTGCACACAGATGCTATCTACAGTTTCTACTCCACCCCCCACACAGTAGCAGGGTTGGGGCCGCTGCATGGGAAAATGAACCGGCCAAAAATGATGAAACAGAACCAGAAAAGCCACAGAAGGGAAAACATGGTCCCTGAAGCCACTGCGCCCAAGGCAAAGGCCGAGGTTGAGCTCACCAAAAAGTGATCAAATATCGATCCCTTTTCATGAAAGTCGGCTGATATGTGCAAAAAACCCTCATACAATTTGTAAAGTGGTTTTGCAAAACGTTGCGCTGCTTGGTCTCTATATACTTTACTACATTGACGATGCGGTTCAATCTGGGTTGAGATCCAAGTGAGATTTGTTTTTTTTCTTATGATCAGTAAGGCTTTTCCTTTTTCTCGGGCTTCAAGATTGTCCTGGAGAGAAGCTGTGAAGATATTAGAAACCATTCACATGGGAAAATATTGGTCGAGCATTGGATACACATGACTTCATTGGACTTCATTGGTATAATTCACTGTAGGGTAAAACTTCTTGAGTTTGTTCTGCTCCATGGTTGCTTTGGAAAACCTGGAACAGTTGAGGCATAGATACATCAAGTCGATCTACTGGAAGAAGGCTTGGGCAACCTGCGGGAAGCTTCATTGAGGCTTGTCAGATCCTCCGGCTTTAGCTGCTGGTTTTGACCATTACTATTTATAGGTGTCCAAGGCCCCTTGAGCAAACAGCATTTTGCGTATATAGTATATAGTTGTACGATGTTTTCATAGCTGCGAAGATCTGAGCCCATAAAATTCCATAAAGGCATGCCGATAGAATTTTCATTTATACATCTTTTGAACATGAGCCTGGTGATTGGCAATCTTGTTGCGCAGATCCATCAAGGTTTTGGATCGAGTTTCCAAGTCATTTAAGGACCTTAGATAAAACGATCGGTGTGGGATGAACTCATAAATACTTAAAAACCCATATGCAAATGTTTCTGTGAAGCTGATATGCAGCATCTGGTGCATTTTGTCAATGCATGTTCACTTGGTAACTGTGCTCTTGAGATGACAGGCTATGTGTACCTGACTGATCAACTAAACGAAGTCAAGGAGGAGTTTGAGGAGAAGGCATTTCAGTCCCTCTGTTCCACTTTTGCTCCATTCCTTATAAGTCAAACATATGTTCGAAATGCAGTGACTCTTCACTCCACTTTCGGACGGATGAGGTGGATGAATGCGAACGGATGATTGAGAATTTAACGGACCAGAACAAGAAGCTGTTGGATGAAGGTTTCTTGCTCAGCTTACATGTTTTGACAATTTTTTTGACCTTGATCTTATTTGATGTCCCACAGCAATTGTAAGAAATGCAATTAGCATTTGCACATCTTTTGAGCCGCCAGAATTCTACCGAGGCATTAAGCTGAGGCCAGTGGGCTCATGTTGAGCCATTGTTCAAGAAAGATGCGTTTTTGTGAAGCATCTCAGGGTGGTCGTTGATGATTCATGATTGACATTATTGATATATTAGTGATATTGTTTGGTTACGATTTGTATGTCGCATTGCATGAACATGAACTTCCTTTTCTGTTGGCAAAGGCAAGATTTGGGCGAGGCAAGGCGCAAGTTGGCAGAAGCTGAGAAGGCGAAGATGCGATCAGCAGATTTGTACATTTCCTGGTGTTGATAGATGATAGCATATAGTGTATTTGTAAGAATTTGTTAAAAAGAAACTGTTCCCTGCAACAAATACAAGCGAAAATTGTACTGGTGGAAGCAAGAAACGGTGAAAACGAGTTTTTGTTGCTTTGTTTTGATCTAGTTTGCTTTGCTTTTGCTACTTCCCTCAATAATTCCTTTGGAGGCAGTGCAGCGAGCTGAGCAGGGCTTGTAAGAAACCCAGTTGCGAGGGCAAATGAACAAGTATCGGCTCAGCAAATGCATCTGAGCACAAAAAATGATACTAAACTCTCAGTAAACCGTGTTAGCTTGATGTGTGACTCCGTCTTGGTATGTTTTGATGAATTTTAATGCATTTTGATGGATTCACATGGATTCACATGGGTGTTTCGGTGCTTCCGTTGGGGCAAACTTTGTCAAGGCCAGTCACCTTCCGTGTACTGAGCCCCCTGGCTAATGTGTCACAAGTGTGCAGTTTCGAAGGGTTTTTCGAAATATGGAATCTACTGGACCGAAATCACTTAAGCCGCTGCAAAAACATGCAACCATAATCGATGCCAAAATGCGCCCCCAAATACAAAAAAAACATGAGAAACGCACTCGGACCTGTTCGTATCACTTTTTTCGCCACTTTTTCACTTACTTCTCGCCGCTTTATCACTTTTGTATGCGATCGTGTTGTGTTGTTCTTCTTCGTTTTTAGCTTTCGCACAGTGAGAATCTGCAAAAATGCATCAAAGCACTGCATCAAATCCTCTCCGCATGCGCAAATCAGTCAATAAACAGATTCCCTGGAATGTGGTGGTTTACTCTAAGTCCTTGCGGACTGTACAGAACTTGCTTTTGTACAAGTATTCAATCACTTCAGACGTACAAGAATCATCCAACAGGTCTGTCCAGTCCATCAAATGGATGAAATGCTAATCTACTTCAAGGGGCTTGCTCAGCTTCCGCACCTCCGAGCAAGGAGCATGTGATGCGTGGGCAATGAACAAGTGCGATGGAAGGCAAGGAAAACACTGCTAGCCATCAGCATGGAACAATCTTTAGCATCATCTATACCAGCTTGATATGATTTCCTCAATTTGTTCGCATTAGTTTTCAGTGCTTCAAAGGCAGAGGTCAAACCGTAGTGGACGGAGGCTTGCAGCGCTCCGACCGTTGTTGGGTGATACAAGGGACGAAATAACTCCAGTTTCCATGTTTCCATGTGGAATACACGAGAAGGGATAGTCGGGATAGTGAACAGCATGGAAAGGTGCTGAGAGCATGCACTCGTAAAGGCTTTGCTATGAGCGTTGCCTTCAAAGGCTTGGAGCGAGGCACACTACTCAAGGGAATGTGTACTCGTCCATTTTTCACAACTTGCATCGTGATGATGTCATCTTCACAGGTGCCTGGACATTTTGTAGAGCTGGATTTACAAATGCAATGACTGCTAGATGTCATTTAACAGTTAATCAATGGTACTGTCTGGATTATTTGTGCAGCTGTCTTGCTTAATGCTCAACTCGTTTTGTCAGACTCAGTCTGTCAAGGTTTCTGTCCACGTGACAAACAATTGTATTTTTCGCTCCAAAGATGAGTATTCTGGCCATTGTTTGGCTTCTCTTGGTTCCGTCCCATGTGGGCGAACGTTTGCCACTGTCCGCATCAATTTCTTCGTCAGATTCAACGGTTCAGAAACTTGGATCCGATTGAGGTTTTTGGTTTTCCCATACCCAATTGTCCAGCATGATAAATCAGCCTTCTTCCACCATTTCCTTTGAAATGTGAGGGGCCCCTCATTTTAAAGATTCCAGTGTCGGGGGTATTTGTTTTTCCAAGGAAATTGAGAGGAATCTTTTGAATCAACATAGGAGGATGGTATTTAACTACAGTTTTTTTTTCTCAAGTTTGTTTTTCCCAGCAAATCTAAGGAAAGCTCCAGCAGTCACAGGACTCAGGAGGCGTCACCTACAAGAACACTCAGCAGATCCACCATTCAATTTGGCATCTTCCAGTCTTGCGCAAGACGAAGAGGCCCCAACATCGAAGTTTCCAGACAACTTGCATTGCGTGGATGGTGCGCTTAGTTTGCCAGCTGGCAAGTTTGACTATAGGAAGGAACCTCTGGAAGGATGCGAACCTCGTGCGAATGAGGCAGCTGTTTCATTTTCTAGCATCGGCTGTCTAAGGGGATTGTCTTTTGCTTTTTCCGGTTTTCCAGCAAGTCCAATCCAATCCAATCCAAGGACAAGTTGATTGCACATGGGCACTATTTTGGAGTTGCTTGACCATAACTTAAGGCAGTGTCTCTGCTTTCAGACTTCCGCAAAGCGGAACATGACTTTGACGAGAGAATGGGGGAAAGAATTGGGAAATCAACTTTCCTTTTGATTCCAAGTAGTCTGTTTGATCTCCTGAAATGAATTTCTTAGATCCGTTATCCATACTTTTTTATCTTATGGTGTGTTGATTTGAGAGAGTGGTTTGCAGAAAGGTTGTTTTGAAGCTAACTAGTGGTAATTACTGTCAATTCCGTGGTAATCATTTGATTTTTGATCCCCGAACCTCCCATTTTGCAGAAGCCATGTTGCGTTTGCTGCAGTCGGGTGTGGCGAAAAGCCGACAGGTTATTCAAGCCTTTGGACTTCCAGGCACAGCGTTTGGAGTTTCATGGGACCCTTACCCTTCATGGAAGTGTGCAAGGTATCACTTGCCTAAGAGTTGCAGGTGTTTTGGTTGTTTCAGGTAATTTGTCAGTTATGAACTGTGGCTTCAGACACTTTGCGGACGAACTTAACAAACCTCTGGAAGACAGATTGGCGCATGCTGAGCGTTTCTTGCCGGATGATACTGATGATGATGTTAACAATGAAGTCAGCGAGGATGAGTGGGAAGATAGCTTGATGGAAAGAGTTTCCAGAGCACCTCGCCTTGACAACTATGGAGGAGGCGTCCATGCCGCAGAAGTTCTTCACCTCAACGGCACCATCAACATCACTAACTGCAGTGCAGAGAGGGGGGGCGCAATCAGAACACTGAACTTTTCGCAGTTGGGTGGTCATGTGCATATCCACAATTGCAACGCAAGTGCGGGAGGTGGGATTTGGTCCAGGCATTTCACTCATGAAAGCGGGAAGTGTCAAATATTGCAATGCAATGCAGATGCGCAAGAGAGCATATTCTTTGGCGAGAATCGAGGGCAAGGTGGTGGAATTTTTGTCGAGGAACTCTTTCGTCAGTCCGGTGGCGAGGTGATTATCCAACGTTCTGCAGCACATGGATGGGGTCAAGAGGGCCCTTTCAAAATTGTGAATGACCATAGTTTCGGAGGGGCCGTTCGAGCCAGTGAATTTGAGTTGTCCGGTGGAAGTTTGACCATACAGCACTGTGCCTCCGAAAGAGGAGGTGGTCTTGCCACAAGTAAAAATCAAGGCATAAGAACCTTCACACAGTCTGGCGGCGACCTCATGATTGAGAATTGCAGCGGAAAGCATGGAGGAGGCATCGACACTGACATTTTTCATCATTCCCACAGGCAGCTAGTGGTCAAGGATTGCCATGCAGAGAACGGAGCCGCCATACATAGTGGCACTTTTATTCAGACAGGTGGCAACTTGAAGTTCCGAAATTGTAGTGCCAAGGAAAAGGGAGGTGCTGTTCGATCTTCACACAGTTTCACTCAATCTTGGGGCCACCTTTCAATCGATGAATGTGCGGCTGCATCTGGTGGTGGCATTGCGGCCGAGGACGAATTTTGGCTGGAAGGTGGAGACGTGACAATCCAGGGGTGCAAGGCACAGCGCACTGGTGGCGCGATTGCAACGGCGCACTTTCATCAGATGAGTGGCAGTTTGGCCGTGCAAGGTTGTGTTGCACATGTTGGAGGGGGAGGCATTGATGCAGCATCTTTCGAACTCGCAGGCAAGGGGCTGTGAAGGACATCAAGATTCAGCATTCAAGTTTGTTTTGTAGACTCCATAAATTCGGTAAATTCAAACACTGGTGGTTGTTCGATTGCTTAATCTTGGCTGATTGCTTTTGTTTTGATATTGGTTGTGGTTTTTCATTCCCACTCAGCTGATTCTTCAGATGGACGTTTGATCACTTTGTTTTGTAATACTCGTCAAGTATCTGAAAGTGTTGCTTCTGTTGACGGACCACTACAAAATATCGGCCTGTTTTCGATTGGATCGACTTCAGCGTCGTCCCTGGATCGTAAGCATTCTCGTTATCCCAAATTTCTTCAGGTGCACCAAGGCCAATTCGTGCTAGCGGCGGTCTCTTTGCGGTTTTGGCCACATACTAACTCCTTTTTTGCTTGGTCAATTATCCCACTGTATATCAACAGGATCAATCATTGGGCACTGGAGCAAGCATTAATCCAGCTGTGGCAACCTCCTCTCAATTTCCTTTTTACTTGTCAGATTTTTCACCTCGTAAAGGGCTGCACCCACGAGTGCCATACTCTCACAAACGACAATTTGGCGTTCGTAGCCTGTGGCGAAAAACCAGATACGGTAACACTACCTATGTCATTCGCTTTTCAACACAGGGTCAAACCCTGGACCCTTTTGCATGACTTCGGTTCTAACGCTCGTCGTCGATTTGAGAACATCAAGTTCATTCGCAGTCTGGCTTTTCCACTGGAATCGCTGTCCAGTTGACAGATCCTCATCACACGCTTGCACTCCAAGCCATCGATGAAGCCATCCAATTCAAAAAGGGCAAGGCCCCTGCTAAGGCCATGCCTCTTCGAGCATGCACCTGGCTGCTAACACGACAAACGCCTTCGTGCTATGATGAAGCATTGGTCCTTTGCTCTTCGACCTACCCATGTGGTTTTCGACCAGCCTTCTTTCAAAGTGCTTTTTGCCAAACATCCTTCCCTTCACGAAAGCCTGTGTAATCAGTAACACACTGTGCAAAAGTGGTCCAACGATATTCACCCCAAGTGCACCTGCCTTCTATTACGTCCATTCCTTCAGTGCTCTTTGGTTCCCTCGCTCCCTGAACCCCACCGACCATGTTTGGATGCTGTTAGCGTTAAGTGCCTCCCACTCAGGGCAGACTTTATAAACTTAAAATACCTGAAAATAAGAAACATAGAACAGGAAAATACAAAAACAATAGGACCAAAAAATGTTCGTTTTCAAAAGTTGATAAAAAGGAAATACAGGATTTAAACACGTATTGAGAAATGGGAAAAGTAGGAAAAACTAGGGTTTAAAAACCGCAGTGTTGAAAAATAGGAAAATAGGAAACAAATAGGAAAATAGGATTAAACAACCACAATTTTGAAAAATATGGAAACATAGGAAAAATAGGGTTAAAACATCGCACTTTTGAAAAATAGACAATTTTGAAAAATAGGAAACATATGGTATGGAATATAGGATTAAACAATCGAAAAATAGGAAACATAGGAAGAACAGGATTAAAAAAGCAAAATCTTGAAAAACAGGAAAACTAGGAAACATAGAAAAAGGATTTAAAGGCGAAATTTTGGAACGTAGGAAATAGAAAAGGATTTAAAAAACCGCAATCTTGAAACATAGGAAAATAGGAAAGATATGGTTTTAAAAAGCGCGATTTTGAGGAATAGGGAAAAATAGGACAATAGGAAAATGGGCCGGGTTTCAAAACAACCCAATTGAAAAAATACCAACATAGGAAAAACATAGAAAATATTGGATTTGCATTTCATGACCACAGGGGTCCTCAATTCCTATTTTCAATCCTATTTTTTTCATAGTTTTCATTCTTTTGTGGCTCATAGACTGTGGCTGGCGGCACTCAATCGGGGTGCCAATTGTCTGCGTTTTGTTTCTACTTGTTTAAATATGTTGACCCGCCTGTGTACGACTCCTGTGGAGTATATGATCCCAGTCTCCGGTTTCCTACCACCCCCCCCAATGTGATGACCCTGTCGAGTCCACACTACCCATTGCTCCAATACTATTTGGCGGCCCCCGTGTTGAGTTCGCAGAAATAGAATATAGAATTACAAGCGGGCACGTTTGGAGTTTGGAATACCTTTTCATGCCGTAACAAAAAGCCTACTCCATCTAACCTGATAGGAAGTATGATGATCCTTAGGGTTTTACCCATCCATGTTCCACCATACTATGATGGGGGGATACCTTAAGCCTACTCCATTGAAACCATATGTGACTTATGGTCATCATCACTCCACATCTATCATTATGAGGAAATGCAAGGACAAGGGCCACAATTCCCACCCACAAGAAAAGCCACAATCCACATCCNCCATGCTATGAGGGGGGGATACCTTAGGCCTACTCCATTGAAGCCGTATGTGACTTATGATGATCATTTGGTGTGACCCATCCATGTTCCACGGCGCTGTCGGCCCCTGATCACTCCACATCTATCATTATGAGGCACCTCAACGACAAGGGCCACAATTCCTACCCACAAGAAAAACCACAATCCACATCCACAGGGGGGAGAGGGGAAGGGGGTCAAGATGGGTACATTACATTGGGGGTGGGGGGGGCCTGCCAAACCTGGATTATATATATCCTCTCACGGTGGTACCCTACCCCTTGTTGGGGAAGTGGACCTGGGATGGGCTCTCCACTGACCCAATGCACTTCACTTTTCAGTTAGCCTTTTGACAGATGGGGAGCCGGGTCAAAAGAGTAAGTGTCACTTGCAGTTTTGATGTCATCAAGCATGCATATTTATATGTATATATATTTATACATAGACATAGATATATATATATATATATTCAGAGGTAAAGATATATATATATATATTTATTTACATATACACATACACATGTGTACGAATGTATTCGCTGCCCTTTTACCCGTTTAGAAAGCAGTTTGGCCTCTTTCTGTTCAGGCGCTCTACTAGTCTGTAGCCCAAAAATGGATCGGGTTTCGCGATGAAAGTCGGGTCCCAGTGTTGTAGGCGGTGAGCTGCAGATCCAAAATTGCACGGCAGCTTCCAACAGCGATGAAGAAGCTGAAGGTGGAGCCATCAAAGCAGGAGAGTTTTTGCAACTTGGGGGCTACATCTCGGTGCAGCATTGCCTTGTGAAGGGTGGCCGGGTCAGCGGGCTTGGAGGAGGTATATTCACTCGCGACACGTTTAACCAATCAGGTGGCAATCTTAGCTTGTGGAACTGCACAGCTGACAGCACCTTATGGGAGGCTGACGGAGGCGGTGTTTACTCAACGCTCAGTTTTCACCAGACGTCTGGGCATTTAGTCGTTCGAGGCTGCTATGCGAAAAATCGCGGGGGTGCTGTCCATGCTTGGGAAGGAGAACAACTTGCAAGGGCCAGCGCTGTGTTTGAACCTTGGCAGTGGCAGTTGAGCAAATTTTCTTCCAAACTGTTTGTTTACAAGTTCGGGCAGGCTGGTGTGGGCCCAGGTCACGCAACATACAGGCTGTGACCTAAAGGAACATGCAGGGCACAGACATGTCACATGCAGGCAAAGTTTCTTCCCAAGGCAACGCTGGCCTTTAGGGTGTCTTATTTCCAGTAGGAAGGCGAGCTGTTGGAGCACCTTCAAAGCGGCTACTCAGACTCTTCTGGCGCTACGCCTAGCCTTCCTACTCAGTATTTTTTTCTTGCGCGACTAGTCGGTGAAGTTGTGGGGGTAGCAGTAGCAGTAGCAGTCGCAGTGGCAGTGGCAGTGGCAGTAGCAGTGGCAGTAGCAGTCGCAGTCGAAGTCGCAGTAGCAGTGGCAGTGGCAGTAGCAGTAGCAGTCGCAGTGGTCAGTGGCAGTTGCAGTAGCAGTGGCAGTAGCAGTGGCAGTAGCAGTCGCAGTGGCAGTGGCAGTAGCAGTGGCAGTAGCAGTCGCAGTCGAAGTCGCAGTAGCAGTGGCAGTGGCAGTAGCAGTGGCAGTAGCAGTCGCAGTCGCAGTCGCAGTAGCAGTCGCAGTGGCAGTGGCAGTGGCAGTAGGAGTTGTTGTTGTTGTTGTTGTTGTTGCTGGTGGTGGTGGTGGTGTTGTTGTTGTTGTTGTTGTTGTTGTTGTTGTTGTTGTTGTTGTTGTTGTTGTTGTTGTTGTTGTTGTGTGTGTTTGGNTTGGTGTTGGTGTTGGTGTTGGTGTTGGTGTTGTGTGTGTGTGTGTTGGTGGTGTTGTTGTTGTTGTTGTTGTTGTTGTTGTTGTTGTTGTGCTACTGGTACTGCTACTGCTACAACTCCGAGTATTTACTATTACCACTAGCATTCGTGCTATATCTAGTTCCAGGACTAGTACTAGCACCACCAATTTTATGATTGCTAGGATTAGTGCTAGTGCCATTCTACTATTGGCAAGGCTAGTGCTAGTAATAGCGCTCATAGTACTGTTACCGCTACCGGCAGCTACTCATGGTCTTTCCAGTGATTTACTTTACCAGTTCTAATTCTAGTATGAGAACCGTGCCGTGTTGCCAAAACCAACCCCAACAGTTTTTGCTTGTTTCTTCCGGGGAACCTTCATGCTGTTTGGGGCGTATGCCGGCGTAAATTTTCATCCTGAAACGTTGGAGTGCAAATTCTGGTATCTGTGTGGATTGTGGGTTTTTGACATGCGGATTTTTGATGGCCAGAAGATAAGACGAAAGAGGCCAACATGCCTTAATTTTGGGGGACGTGTGCGTCACCATCATGCCGCTTTGATTTGGTTGCTGTCGCTGTTGCTTATGGCTATTGGCTCCTTATGGCACATCTTCAAATTTCATGCGCCGGTATTCTACCAAAGAGTTGCGTCAATGTATTGGTTTTGCATGCCCGGATCCAGATTGTTTAGGTTTTCCTGAACTAAGGAAGATTGCCAAGCTGGCGAAGATGGGGGTGCCGTTTTCATGACATTGGGTTTACAATTGCAAGGGCACAATGATTTTATAAATTCTTCTGCCCTCAATGGCCGAGGAGGGGGCATATGCGTGGGCAAGACTCTAAATGCATCGCAGGTTTCTTTCTTTGCATGCACAGCAAAACTTATGGGGGCAGCAGCCAACACCGGGCCAGCGCATTTACGCAACGTTTCCATTAAGGATTGCGAATCAAATCTTTCATCTGCAGTTCTGAACATAGAAGGGGATTTAACTGCGTTGCATTTGGATATACAGGGTAGAAAAGGCAATATTTTGGGACAATATGTTGTCGCATCTGGCGCGGTGCAAACTCGGTGGTTGCGCTGCTATGACGAGGACATCTGCGAGGTGATCTCTGCGCAAGGCATTTTTATCCAGAACTTGTTTTGTTCCCCTGGGACTGGACGAAAGGATAAAAGGGTTGGTGCTGGAGAGCACGGACACCACACGATTGGTTGTTATCCTTGCTCCTCTTCCACAACCCGCTTGGTGAACAAAGTGAACGGCGAATGCCAGCCATGTCCGAAGGAGGCCGAAGTGTGCCTCCCCACTGTTCTAAAGATGCCTGCTGGGATGGCGCTTGACCCCAAAACAGGTAGCACTGCACTATGGTGTCCCAATACCATGTCCTGTCCTGGTGGCACACTGCTCGCCTCAGACAGTGAACACAATTTCAGTGAGGCAGTTTATCAAGCCATGTGCAGACCAGGCTATTCCGGAGAAGGGTGTTGGAAATGCAGTGCTGGCTATGGAAGAGCAGATGACAGCCCACTGAAATGCACATTGTGTCCGGAGCCATCCACATATGCGGCAGCGAAAAGCATTTTCTTTTACGCTGCTAAGGATTCTCTCCTTTATTCTTGGGCAGCTGCCAGTGCTTTCACGGCCACAGTGGACAGGAAACACAGTGCAGTTTTTCTGAACCAGCTGATGGCCTTTGCCACTGTATCCAACATTGTTGCCACGGGCGTGATACAAACCACTTTGTTCAAGGAGCTTCATAACCATACCCGACTCTTCTTGGAATCCATTGGAATCATGGTGGACATTGCGCAAGCCCAAGGAAATGGCGAGATTTCCAAGGAATGTCTCTTGCAACACTTCGGGCAACCTGGTACCTTGGCCCGTGCTCACATAGCCTCCATCTTCGTTCCCATCAGCCTCATGTTGAGCTTGGCCTTGTTTGCAGGGCCAGGCTTGTCTCTGGCAGTGGGGGTCAACGTGTTTCTGCCGGGTTTCGTTGCAGCTTTTGGAAAGTATTTGCACCATGAGTGAAGGCAAAGGGGGTAGATTGGAAATGCCTTTTTTGCCAGGACTCCCTGGCGAGATGTTGCTGATTCCCTTTGCCATTTTGATCTGCTTCGCAGGAGTTATTTTTGGCTGGTGCTTTGCAACGCATTCTAGTTTGCACGGTTCGACGTGTGCGACCATGCCAGCACATATCGTGTACATGACTAGATCCCACAGGCCAGAATGCCGCTCATGGGAAATAGAACGATTGGTGCGCAAGATGCTTCTATCCCTTATAACCGCTATGCTGCCAGTGTCGTACTCGCCAGCATTGCAAATGGAATGTGTATCGCTGGTTATGCTTGCATCCTTGCTTTTGACTGGTGGCTTCATGCCTTACAAGGTTGCTTGGAGACAGAATAGTTGTTAATGTTTGTTGCCTTGATGTCTTTTTTCTGGAGCGAATGTGTCATTTTCTTTTCTGAAGTGGGCAAGGACAACAGATGGAACGTCAGTGAAATTTGCTTATTGACGGTTGATGGAACGTCAGTGAAATTTGCTTATTGACGGTTGGGTTGGCCATGACTGGCCTGACTACAACATTGATTGCCAACGATCTTCATTATTCCCAGTCGCGAAGCACTGCACTGGTGTTGATCGTGCTCGTGATAGGTTTGGTAAGCACAATCTGTGGTGCCATGATTGCACTTGCCACCTGGCTGAACTTATTCTTGTTGGTTCCATGTATATATATACATATTTAGATAAAGATATTATATGATATACGATATGATATGTATGTATATAAGTACAAAGACTTACAATTGAACATGTGTATCTTGTTGTTACTTTGGTTTAATAGATACATCACTTGAAATAACCATTCTTGACCCTGGAACAAATATCTGCTTGTGAAACCTGCTCTGTATAGCTGTATAGCTAACCCTTGGGGTTCCGATCAGATGGAAAGGCGCAGCATAACACCCTGTAGTTGTTGTGAGGAGGAAGTTGATCTGTTCAAAAATTTGGCTGGTTTGGTAAACATTTCTCAAGTTTGGGAGTTGAATTTTCAACTTCACGGTCACCCTGTGAAAAGACTGTGAAACAAACTTGGTACTAACTCCTTTAAGAATTGAATGATCAGTCCGCAGGATTGCACGCGTCTATATTTCCAAAGTATATCAAATAACTAATTCAACCAACATCTCACTGACTAATTGAGGGTGTATATTGTCAACCCATGTGGGGTTGGATTCAACAGGTGCAAAGGGTGACTAGGATGCAGTCCTTTCAGGTGTAAATAAATTTTGGCTTAAAATGTGATCGTTGGGAATTTTGTTTAGATTTGGTTTGAATGTAACAACAGGTTTTGCCACAAGAAACCTTCCATGGTACTTTCGTTGGGGTTTTGAAAATCCAACAAACGTCCGAAGAGTTTGTTTTGTGGCAAAAGTGGCAATGGCCAAGAATTGATGTGTCAACGGGCCATTGCCGCATCCTTTTGATGCGAAAGCAAAACGGTAGCACTTTCGTTGGGCTTTTTGGGACGCCACGCCTCCCACTTCAAATCATGATAGATCTACTTGGAATCTTTCAACACGTGCTGAACGAGCGAGGTGATACTGAACATGTTTTTGGAGTTTCGACTTTCCCATCGGCATGCTCGGCAAGCCCGACAAGCTGACTGCGCAGCGGCCAACGACTGCCCAGAGAGAACTGATGCATGAAGGCCGCGTCACTTCACCTCTTGAAGGGCCGCGAGCAATGCCTCACGTGCCCAAAGATGACAAGTCTAATGCACAGCACCACGACTTGCAAATATGAAATCGCTATGAAACCAGCATTACAAGGGAATGGTATCCTTGGAAATGCTTCACACTACCGCATGTCCGAGCATTGGGCGCGAAAAGTCTCAGATGCTAGCTGGAGACAACTTGAGGGTAACCCCATGAAACAGTGGAATGATTTTGACGCAGATGGGGTCGAAGAAGTTCAGGTTTTGTCTCGACTCTTACTACAATTTTACGGAATGATGACTTAGTCAGCTATACCAACCGCAGGCTGAGACGCCAACAAGCCCTTCAGTTATAGCTCGACAAACAAGGCGTGTTGTGAAGCATGACATCACAATTGTTGACATGAGAGGACCTGCAACCACCCAATCTCTCGGGATCGGAGGTGCCGGAATCTTGCTGCCAATGTCAACCCCTGGCTGTTGAACTTCGGAGGTAGGGGTGGCCAACAACCGAGACAAAACAACACACCCATTTTACGTCCTTCTCTTAAGTGCATTCAACCGCCTTTTCAATCGAATACTTCTTGACATCAGGTTGATATCTGTTGCTCCTGGCAGCGAGACAATAGGCTGGTGGGTAGTTTGGACATGCAACGTGCACGGAACATACATTAACAAGACGTTGCAGCATACAGTGATATAGTAGTATAGAAGTCAGGCCACTTTATCACTTTCGTATGCGATCGTTTTGTGTTGTTCTTCTTCGTTTTTAGCTTTCGCACAGCAAAGAATCTGCAAAACTGCATCCAAACACCTTATCTACTGTAGTCCTCTCCGCATGCGCAAATCAGTCAATAAACAGATTTCAATCACTTCAGACTCACTAGAATCTTCCAACAGGTCTGTCCAGTCCATCAAATGGATGAAATGCAAATCTACTTCAAGGGGCTTGCTCAGCTTCGGCACGTCCGAGCAAGGAGCATGTGATGCATGCGGCGATGGAGAAGTGCGACGGAAGGCAAGGAAAACACTGCTAGCCGTCAGCATGGAAAAATCTTTAGCATCATTTTTGCCAGCCTGACATCATGTCCTCACTTTGTTCGCATTAGTTCTCATTGCTTCAAAGGCAGAGGCCAAACCCTAGTGGACAGGTCCCGAGCAAAACACCCGCCCAAGTGTCCCAAGTGGTGATTGGAAAGAATAGACCTGGGTATACGTATAGTTATATCGATTTATGTTTGCATGATAGTATCTCTGACAAAAGAATCAGGATCTCTGACTTGGCCAAATTCGACTTTGAAATCTGGTTTCTCCATGCACATATATTCGGTGACGAAAGCCCCTGCAATGTTTTTTGCATGTTCAGCCCCTTTTCCACGTTTCAGTTTACCAGTTTGAAATCATCTTAGTTCTTTCGACGAGGACCACATCACCGACCTTTTGGCGTCAGCACCCCGGTGTTTGGATACCTTGGCGGGGATATGATATTTGTGCCATTCATGATCCTAGCCGATGTTTAGCTGCCACAGTTACTAGAAGTCCACAAGACTTTGGTGCCCTTGGCGGGTGCTGTGGAGTACTTGATCATTGAAGTTTGATTTGAGTTGGTCCTTGCCATGAGGTCAGTCAAATCGGCACACTCTGCAGCAAGTTGGCTCCTGTACTTTTGCCACAGTGCCAAGTGCCAAACAACAAAAAATCTTAAAGAGGATTTCCACTTGTGCAATGCTGCTGACATATTTAGTTGCCCTCGGCATCTCTTCGAGCTGGGCTTGGAATGCCAATCCCTTCGAAAACCCCAAACTGATGCAATCCTTTGTTCAGATCAAAGACTATGAACGTCAATCGGGGTCAGAGATGGAAGTTCCAAGCATTGTGGTGGTTGGCGTTGAGAGCGCTGGCAAATCCACCTTGTTGTCGGCGATTGTGGGGCTTCCTCTAACCCACACACACAGCAAAACAGGAACTCGGTGTCCAGTCCGTTATCGTCTTCGTTATGGGCAGGACGCACAAGATCCTCAGGTGAAGCTGCAGGGTGCAGCCCCTCGGACATTTTTTGGACAGGTGCACGAACTTTTGTAAAGCTTCGCAGTATCAGATCTTGTGTGTGGTTGTGTGTTGTTCTGATATCTATTGGACGAGGATGAGCTGAATATGTAAAATCATGTGATATAAGTAGATGAGAAAATAAACAAATAGATGAACAAGCATAGACTTCTGAGGTTTCTGAGACCAGTATCAGTTCTTTCACCTATTTCTACTCGGACGAGGGGAATTGGAGTGCGCTCTGTGCCCATTGCCATCCAAGGAGATTGTTGCCAAACTTCTGCCCGAACTGGTGCAGAATCACATGGAGTCATTAAGAAGTGGCTTTACAGAGAAGACTTTGGACGTGGAGATTACTTCGAAGCGGGGCGAGGGGTTGGACTGGAGTGAGCATGCGATTAGAACATGAGAGGGGAAAAATGATTCAAGGCTGATAAGTGCAGCAGGAATTCTAGTACTGTATATTTAGTTCTATTTGTGGGTAAAAAGCCAGAACGTGAATTTAAAAAGTCTCAATCATCAATCGACCTTCGCATGTTGGCATTTGCTATTTTTGCAGAATTTGACTTGCATTCGGGTCTACGGGGGATTTGGCAGGCATGTGCCTGACTTGGAGTTGATTGACATGCCTGGTATCATCACCAACCCAAACGAGAGAGGGGATGAGAAACTGCAGGCACCACGCTGCAGGTGAAATTCCATGTTCTGTGAAAGTGGGAAGCAACAGCTTGAAATGAAAAGCAACATACTGAGGCACAAAATAGAAATGCCAAATGGATTTTCAGCAGCAAAAGTAATGTTGGAGTTAAGCAAACAAGACGCAAAATCCACAAAAATAAGATGCCACAGTTCGATCAAATATCAACAACTTGGAATGGAAGTTTTAACTTTTCAGATTCTCCAGACACACAAATCATATTGTATCAGTTACAGTATCACAAGATATCACAAGTTCTGATTTGCTTTTGAGCGAGGCCCTCGATGAACGTGCAAAGGGTTTGAAGTTGCAAAACAATTCCATCTGTTATTATACATGGTTTGCCATTATGGTCATGGGATGTCGTGGGTGTGGCCATTTGTATCCATTTGTATCCATTTGTCAAATTCCAGACCAGGAACTTGTTCAATGCGTCCTGGTTCAAATCTGGCCCCAGGCACAGGAGGTCTTGCGCATCCAAGCAAAGTTCATTCGCAGTCGCGATACATCCATCGTGGCCGTGGTGAAGTGCACTGAGCGCTTCAAAACGATTGGTGACTTTGCCTTTCTGGATGAAGTGGCCACGAAGCCCGGACTCAGCGATCTCGCTCCCAGGCAGGGCAGATGAGTCATGTGAGAGCCAGGTGTCTCCACGGCGCCTTTTTTTTGCCACAGTGTACTTTTTGGGTGCTTGAGGGTTCAACGAAGCAGGAACTTAGAATCCATATCAGAGTGAACAGATACAACATGTTGACCAAAACCCTTTGTGATGCGTGTTTGGGTTCTCCACTGTCCATCATTTGAAGAACGTCAATTACATGCTGCAATTGCTCTCCTGTCCAGGCCTGACTGGAGGAGCCATGTGTTGGTGGTTGCCAACCGGCTCAATCAACAGACACAGCTCTGGGCTTCAGAGGATGCAAACGCTTATTTTGCAGAGGCAAGGGAAGCAGCACAGGCATACAAAGGCATCTTTTTTGTGGCCCTTAGACCACCAAACTTGAAAATCAATCCTGATAAGGGCTCCTATGAGGACAAGAAGCATTACTATGAGGTTCTACAGGAGAGTGAGAAGCAGTGGTTTGAAGATCTGAAGCGTGACTTGTCCAATCAAAGTTCGCGCCAGCATTGGAAAGAGCAAAACGATCGTATGTTCGGTCTTGCCACCATTAAGACAATCATTGTGGAGATGTGGCGAGAAGGTTTTGTGTCCAAACTACCGTTGCTTTCCAACAAGATGCAGACTGAGCGCAAGAGATCAAAACAACGAAGTGAGGAACTACAGGAGAAGTTGCGCTTGGTGGACCTCAAGTTTCTTCGACAAAAAATGACCGAGTTCCTGGCCGATTTTGTCCACCAATATCAGGCCTTGGTAACAGGAGAGTCTGTGAAAGACTTGCGCGGCAAGGATGTGACAACTTACAAGCTTGATCGCAAGCACAGCTATGACCCTGCGCGCTATGGCAAGACCCTCGAGGAAGAGATGCATATTACCCCGGTTGACAAGGACATATGCCCATGGCTTCTATCCTCCGAAGAATTGCTTGCTCCACAAACCCTTGGTGGATCGCATCAGTACCTAGGAGAAGAAATGAAGAAGCAATACCTGGGGATGGCTTCATACGAGCGTTCCCTGCAGATCATGGAGTACATGATGATTGCGCGGAACTTCGACCATGTCTCGGATGACAACATCCACATCATGGCACGGGGGCAGGGAAAACGCGGGACGCGAACTTTCTCATCGAATGTAGCTTGGCGTCATTTAAGGGATGCCACGGAGGTGGTGTTGCACAAAGTAGGAATTTCATGTACATAATAGATATCCCTACAAAACTATTTTTGATTCCTTTTTTTTTTTGCAGGAACTCAGTAACTATGGTAAGACTCAGGAAGTGGTGCTGCAGATTGCTGTGGACCAGGTGCATGAATTGAACTCTGGAGTGGAATGGTACACAGACTTTTTGCAAGCCAACTTTGCTGACTATATGCATCCAGTTCTCGAGTACATGAGTCATTCCAAGCAGTATGCCTCAGTCACGGCATCCAACAAGTTCATCATGAAGCTCAAGCAGAAATTTGAAGGAATCGTTGAGAAGCGCATTGGAGAAGTTGTGCGGATGTATGCGAATGATGTGAGGAGGTATGGCCGCTTTCGAGCACTGGATATGATCACCATGGCTTCCGTGATGCTTCCGATGGAAAACATTGTCCCAGAGAAGCAGACCTTACTTCCAGATGCGCCCTCCTTCATTTCATCCGGCAGCCAGTCCGTTGCTCCACAAGGCCCATTTGTCGCGCCTGTGAACAATCCAAGGAAGAAAAAGATGGGATCTGAGAGAGAACTCCACAAACGTGATGCGGTTCAAAGTATGAAAGACAATCGCCATGATCCGAAGACCTTCAACATTGGGGATTATGTTCAGGGTGGTTTTGCTCAAGTCAAGGCCATGGAGTGGTCCATGATCGACTTTGATTACTTGAGGAGCACAGCGTACCTCTTCTATGTGCGAATTGCCATGATCCTTGCAGAGCTGCTGCGGGCAACACTGCAGTCAGAGTTCATTGACTACATTCTCGACGTCAGTGACAAGACTCTCATGAAAGAAATTTTGAACATTGAGTCAGAGATCTTTAACTGCAATGTAGTTTTGCCAGGGACTCAATTCAATTCTTCTTCTTGCCTTCAAGCAATTTTTTCTTCAGATATGCTTTTGGCGATTGCATCCTTAGTCGTTTTGAGGCTTTTTCTCTTGTGTTGATTCAGAGATGTTGCCTCACGCATTTCAGGATCGGGGAAGCTGAGCTTAAGCAGATGGTCCCAATCAACCCTGATGAGCTGCGCCAACAACTCGAATGGGAAGTGAATCGCACGCATATGTTGGACATGATCCTGCACAGTTTGGGTCAGCTTCGCGAGGTTTTGCGACCCGTGCCTGCCACACCGGCACTTCGCAAAACTTCAGTGTCTTACCCGGGTTCTGAGCCAACGAGCAAGAATGTTGCAATTCCCAGTAACAGCAATGCCAGCGCTGTGAGCATTGCGAATGCCAGTGACCTTACGCACTGCATTGTGAATGATGGAGAGGGGTGCAACTTGCCTGAGCTCCTCGCTGAGGAGGACGAGTTTTAAGCAGCTTTAATCCATGGCTCGACCGGGTTCCTGAAACTTAGGCCTGCGATCCGGCCCCTTGATGTTTGATTTTCATATCTAGTCCACCTGCAAGTTCCATGCAAGTGCCTCTACCAATTGGCCTGCTTTCTATCCTTCAAGAGCACCAAACAGGAGAATATTGGAAGAATTGCAAGAAGAAGTTGAGGTGTTCAGTATATACACATATATATATATATATTTACTTGCATTTTTGTACACATGATGTGTAACATTGATGGTGACTTGCTGTGCGGCTCAAAGCCTGTGGGATTTGATGCCACCCCTGGTGGCTCAGTTGCTGTCGCTGGTTGTTTGGGGGTCCCAAAACTCTTGGTTTGGACTTAGCTGCCCTGCCCACTGCAATTCATCGCTCATCCTCCACTTGGCTGTTTTCACTTCAGGATTCAGCTCAGGTGTGGTTTCTGCTTTGATCGCCCTGTGGTTCTTTGGCATCGCCCCCCTGGATTTTCGGGACCGCCCTTCTAACACCAGGCGGCCTCCTTCACTGAGGTTGCTATCCTACTTGCATGAGCGGTCAGCTCGCTGAAGCTGTCCGTACTGTCATCGCAACCTTACGCTCTCTTGCGAACACCCTTGAGAGCGCTCTTGCTCGTGCTGAGGCCACAGCCTCTCCCCTTCCTGTTGTGGATTTGGAATCTGCTCACAGTTGGGAACTTCCTGCTTCGATTGCCCCAGAGCCTGCTGTGGCTCCTTTTCTGACCCCTCGTCACGGCTCAGCGCCTGCTATCACTTCATCATCTCCTGCCAGGACCTCGTACTCCACCAACAGCTACCACGAGGTTGCTGATTCCCTGCCTCCTCTACCTGGATACTGCTTGGATTGGTGTATCCGGCTTGGTGGAACCAAGGAAGAGATCACTTCGAGGGCTACTCGTGCTTGGACTGCTGGCTGTTGGGCTCGTGCTGCATTTGACGGCCGAGTACCAAAACCTAGGCCTACTCCACAACTGTCTCTCCGAGCCACTGTGTACATCATCCTCAAGGCACCTGGAATTACCCGACCAGTCAGAGTTGGAACCGCTGCCGAGTATTTCCGATTGCTCCCCTCCTTCAAAGAGGGATCTTCGGACACCAATTCCATCTCCCACTCATTCCCATCGTTGGCAGAAGGGAAGGTCTACTGCGCCGCATTTGGCATTGATCTTCCTGAGCAACAATGGCGACCCTGAAGACAGCGGAGAAGGACTTCCTCACGCTGTATGTTATGCGCCTTCCTGTCGAAGGCCTTCCTGCAGCAGAGGAGGCAGAGGCGTTTGTGGTGCCAGTTATGGAGAGAGAAGGAGGAGTGCTTCTGGCTTTGCCGGTGGGTTTCATTCCGGAGAGTGGATTCAGCAAGGAATGGTGGCTGCGGAGGACTCCCCGTTTCGTTTGGACCTTCGCTCGAGATCTTGGTGCAGGCGATGGAAGAGGACGAGGCAGGACAAGAGGTTCCCTTAGAGACAAGCATCAGCTGCTTTTTGATGGATTTCAGTTGGGCTGTTCTCCCTGGACTTCGGGAGTTCGACCCTGTGACAGAAGGAGATGGGATCCAGTGTTTCTTGGAAGGATCTCCGCATCTAGTTCCTTTCTCGAGCTCTCTGTTATCCCTGGCCTACGAGTGGATGATCAAGGAGGGTGCTCCAGCCCGGGTCCAGTTCTACTCCGCGGAAGAGGAGAAGGGGGCCTCATCAGTTCTTCAGGCCAAAGGGAAGAAGAAAGCAGTGCCACCCGCCAAGCCAGAAATCTCCCTGAAGGCAAAGAAGCCTACCATTGCTGCCCTTGCAGAGCAGATATCCATGCTATCCAAGACCATCCCCGAGATGGCCGCCCAGTTGAAAGCCTTGCAAGAGCAGCAGCAGCAGCGTTTCGAAGGGTCCGTGGCTGCCAGCCACGAGGCTTTGAGGACCCCAGCTCACCGCCAGCTTTTCCAGGCATCCCCATCCAAGAACCCTGCGGAGTTGATAGACTTTGCCAAGAAGGTTGGTTTGCCACCCAGGACGAAGCCCCCAGGAATGTCGACGGTTACCACACCTATGCCTGGTGGCCTGCTCCCGGAGGACGAGAGAAGAGTGGATGCTCAGGAGATGGCTGCTCGTTTGGAAGAAGGAACAACGGCTCCAACTTTTGGAGCGGCTCTTATGCAGCAGTCGCAGGCGATGAATGCTTTGGTGGCCCACTTGATTGGTCAGCAGGATCCTATGATGGAGCTGGGATCAGGAGGAGGGTTGGCTATGTCCCTTTCTTCAAAGGGAACCAAAGGACGAGAGAGATTGATGCAGGAGTTGGCCAACAAGAATGGCACGTTTTTCCTCCAAGTCGCCCAGAATGCCTTCAGACGCCTGAGACCAGCCGAGGTAACTCCCAAGCTGCTTGCAGACTTCCCACGGAAGGCCTTCTTTTCGAAGTACATGGAACGTCAAGGAGGGTTTGCTGGACAAAGGGATTTGGGGTTGACAATGTGGCTCTTATGCCAAGTGGCCGACGCGATGCTATGCCAAGAGCCCCAGCACGCCCAGGATCTGCTAGCTCTAACGCTAGTGACCCTCAAACAGGTTGTCCAGGACGGAGGAAAGTGGGAATTAGGGTTCTTGTTGAGCCTTCAAGAAGACCCACCATCATCGGTCTTCACCGCCAAAGCCTCGTCCACCAATCCAAGGATGCGCGCTTTTGCGCCTCTTTGCCCGCAACCATGGGCAACGGTCCGAGGCGTCATCCAGTTCCACCAGAAAACCCAGCCAGAATGCCACCGAGGAAGAGACCCCAAGGCCTGCACCAAAGAGGAGGCCGAAATTCCCGAAAAAACCCAAGCCTCAAGAGTGAGGTTTGAAGTCGAGGACGACAGTTTTGGGTCAGAGGCTGTAGCCGGTGGTGATGGTAATGTCCCCGAAGCTGCAGTTGATGACAGTGCTTGTGTACCTCCTCCTCCATGCCAAGGAAAGAAGGAGGATGGCTTCTCAGAAGAGGCTTGCTTTTGTTCCGGGGCCCGTCCCTGCCAAGCAGCTGAACCTGAGGACTCAGAGATTTCTGCGCCTACGTGGAGGTCCCTACAATCCTACTCGTTTGACCAATGGTGCTCCTCTTTGATGAGAAAAGCACTTGGCTCCGGCACCAAGTTTGGTGCTTTTTTGCATGCAACTTCCCAAGTCGCCAGAGCAGGCCGTCCTGTCTCTGCGAAGGCTATTTTTCCTCTACCTGTTCCGGCACCTGGTGTTTTTGGCTTTGAAGGAGGGCATCCATCATTGCGGAAGAGGCACAAAAGGTATCGTGAACAGGCGTTTCACGTGGTGGTGATGGCTCTCAATTTCTTGCACGCCGACTGTCAGTTCGTGAACCTCAAGCTGTTAGCTCGGCCTCCCAACTCGGTGCAGGAGGAGACCCTCAACAATCTCAAGAGGATTTTCTTGGCCTTTGGCCACGCTGCAGGGGAGATCTCAGTTCCTGCAAGTGGTCGCCGTTGCACTTCACTTGTTTCACTACTTGCAGATCTCAGTGAATTTCTAACAAAGGAAGGCATTGCAGATTCTGCATACCAGAGAGGCTTCCCCGGAGAGGCTTCTAATGGCTCTGTGCCATCCAGTGGATTTCCAGAAGAAGAAGGAGAAGGAGGAGAGAGGAGTCCCTACTTCCCTGCAGGTGTCAAGGTTCCTCGTGTGAACGGACTCCTTCACTTGGCCCCAGCAGTTTTGGAGAAGAAGTTGGTTCCCTCATATGGAAGGGGGCGTAACCAGACCGAGGCCTATCTTCCTGGGCCATCCCGATACTTGCCATGTGGCTACCACCTTGGAGTCCTCGAGGTTGATCCCAAGAAGGAGACGGTATGCACCTGCATATCGGATAGAAGGGACTTCTATCACCAAATTGCTGTCAGCGATCAACGTGCTGCCAGCAATAGGTTATGGCCACCGCTCCCAGCCGACCAGCTCGAGAAGACCATTGCCTATGCCAAATTTGTCGCCAATAAAGGTAGCAAGAAGAGAGCAGAGAGGATCATCGGAGGAGATAGGTTCGCAGATCTCTTCAAGGAGAACGAGCCGCTGATTGACCTTCCCACCGACAAGGAGATGCTGTTCTGCTGTTTTGGATCAGTGATCCAGGGCGATCACTTAGGAGTCGAAATTGCCACCAAAGGACACCGAGGACTGCTGGAGGAGGGAGGTCTCTTAGAACCTGGTGAAGAACTCCTCTCATGCAAGCCTTTTGCCGGAGAGAAAACCCTTCAGGGGTTAGTTATCGACGATTTCTTTTGCTTGTCGATAGAAAAGGATAAGGAGTTGAAGAAGGGGGCTACCCCCATTTCAAAGAAGAGGTTCCTGCAAGCACAGTCCATATACAAAGAGGCGGAGCTCATTGGTTCATCAGACAAGGACGTGGTCAATGAGAAGAAGGCCAAGATCGCAGGGGCAGAACTGGATTCAGGGCCCTACTCAAAGGCTCTGGGCGTGATCCCGCTTGGGGCTCCATCTTCGAAAAGGTTGGCTTTGTCTTTTCTATCTCTGGAACTTTGCAATTTGGGATGGTCTACCGATGCCCTCCACTCCTGCCTGACTGGAGGCTGGACTTCCTGCCTTATGTTTAGGAGGCCACTGATGAGCATCTTTGACAAGGTTTATCACTGCTGTGATATGGCGTCGGTCGATCAGCTCAATCCGAAGCTCATCAAGCTAGACCGCAAAGTGAAGGAGGAGCTCACTTTGATCGCAGTCCTGGCCCCAATGGTATGCACAGATCTAGCGGCCCGTACAATACCAAAAGCCTTTGCCACCGATGCCTCTGATCGCAAAGGTGCCTACGTCTCGGCCGACATCCCTGAGGTCCTTGCAAAGATGATGTGGAGGACTGGTAGAAGGAAAGGAGGATACACAAGGATGCTTTCAAGAGAGAGGGCCTTGCTGTCAAAGATCGACGAGTTCTTTGAGGAAAGAGCTGATGAAGGGGCTGATGCAATCAAAGGGCCTGAGAAACCGCTGGCCTTCAGATACCACTTCGTTGAGATTTGTGGAGGAGCAGGAAAGATTGCAAAGGAGATGGCCAAGAGAGGATGGACGGTAGGGCCGGTCGTCGACCTTGATCGGTCACCCCATTTTGATCTTCAACTTCTCAGAGTCTTGTCTTGGCTGTTGTTCATGCTTGAGAACAACAGGCTGGAGTCCTTCTTAGTGGCTCCTCCTTGTACGACTTTCACCAGCCCAGCACCCAAGCCTCCGAAGTTACGCCCAACCAAGGGGGTACGACCCCACGGAGCTTAGGACAAAGGTTGGGACTACGCTTGCACTCCGATCCCTCACTTTGATGATGGTTGCTTCTTATGCCAGAGTCATAGGGCTCCTTGAACAACCCAGACGATCCAAGATGGCTTGGCTACGTGAGTGGCAGTTCCTACTGCAGGTTCTCGGAGCCACCGAGACCCACCTTGCCTCTTGCAGCTACGGGTCGATTCACCAGAAGGAATTCCGGATCTTGGGGGTGAACGTCGATCTCAGCCCTCTCTATGCCCCTTGCACCAAGGACCACGTGCATGTGAAGGTCCAAGGCAAATATACCAAAGGAACGGCCATTTACACCGACCAGCTCGCATCCCGTTTTGCAGACGTCATTGAGGAGGCTTTGAGGAGAAAGAAGTCAGCAGAGGCTTCTCTCGAACCGAAGGTTGATGGACTGGAATCCACCTTGTCAAACCTATGTGCTTTGTCAGCCCCGTGGAAAGAAGAGAAGAGTTGGCTATGGAAGAAGTCCCCTCATATCAATATCTTGGAGACGTCGGCCTATGCAAGGCTACTATACTCCATGGCTGCCAAACACCCCAGATCCCGCTTCCCAGTTGGACTCGACTCGAATGTCGCCCTGTCAGCGGTCGTCAAAGGCCGTTCTCCCTTTCTCGTTGAGACCAGCCTTGAGGAGGATTGGAGCTACTACCATCGCTGGGTGTCTTACCCAGCTTGCCATTTCTTTCCAACAAGGTATAACCCAAGTGACCATCCGACCCGGGACACCCAGATACCAGGACCATCTCCCAGTTTCATAGACTTTGAGGCTGAGCCTGGACTTCTTCTATCCCTACATGAACTGTCAGGTCTGAAACGGTTTGCCGCCAACTGGGTAAGGCTCGTGCTCTTCCTGATTGGCCCCAAACGTCCCTGGGCTTCGAGCAATGACAGCTGGAGGTTCAATACCTGGAGCTATGCCAGTTACCCCTTCGCAAAGGTGGTTGATGCAATGTCCCGATCTCTTGAGTTCGACAAAATTTTAGGTTTTCCAGGAGAAGGACCATGTTGGAAGTGTGGGATTGGTCTTATCCTTTCCTTCATTGGTCTTTGCAGCTTTCCCTTGTGCTTCACATCGCCCATTGTCTGCTTTGACTGCCCTTTTCCTTCCTGCTTTGATTGCTCTATCTTGTCTTCCACCATCATCAGTTCGGCTATCTCAGATTGCAGTGGCAGGGTTCTTGCTCTGTTTTGCCTGTTGTGGTTGTCGTTTGTTTGTTGGGGCCCCCTAATTTCCGGTGATGCAGCTAAATGTAGCCTAGGTAGATTCCGATGGCTAGTTTGCTTAGCTTTCCTGCCATGGCATGTCGCGTCTGCACCTGGAACAGTTGGAGGCCTTGCAAGGACAACAGGGGATCTACGAAGAGCTGAACTCCGCAAAGGAGTGAATTTAGATGAAGGCCGACCTGTACTAGGGAAGACGAAAGAAGCAAGAGCAAAACTCATCGCAGATTTTGAACTATGGTTGGAGTCAAAAGGAGTGGCTTTAGCTGACCTCATTCATCCGGTTTCTCTGGATATTGATGCAGTTAACAAGGCTCTGGAAATGTTTGGCCGAGAACTTCACAGGAATGGACGCCCATACAACCACTATGCGGAGACAATCAACGCTGTGTCGGCCCTTAGGCCGAGTTTGCGCCGGGTTTTGCAAGGAGCGTGGGACCTTGCTTTCACATGGCTTCGAGAGGAGCCACCAACTCACCATGTTGCGATTCCTTGGCAAGCTTTGCTATGTTTGGTTTCAACAGCATACATTTGGAACTGGCCACGGGTAGCAGGTGTTCTCGCCCTGTCCTGGGGAGGGATCACTCGAATCGGTGAAGTTCTGGGTGCTAAGAGGAAACACCTCGTTCTCCCTACCGACTTGGGCAGGACGATTCAATACTGTCTTTTGCAGATCCAAGAACCTAAGACCAGATTCAAAGCGGCCCGTCACCAGGTTGCAAAGCTAGATCAACCACAACTCCTGAAGGTAGTCGAGACAGCGTTTGAATCACTTAGCCCAGAGCAAGCGCTATGGCCTCTATCCCCTCAGACTTTGAGGAATCGTTTTCAAAAGCTGGTTGAGAGAGTAGGCCTTAACAGACTACCGGAAGGCTGCAAACGTGGTCTTGATCTGGGGAGCCTGCGGGCAGGAGGAGCATCATGGATGCTCATGACGACAGAGGATTCGGAGTTGGTTCGTCGGCGTGGAAGGTGGATAAACAACAAGATTATGGAAATCTACATTCAGGAAGCTGCATCGATACAATTTCTTCCCCAGCTACCAGTCGACGTCCGAAACACTGTGTTGCTTGGTGCGACGTTGTTCCCAACAGTGTTAGACAAAGTCTACTGGTGGTTTCGATGTGGTTTGCCTGAGGCCGCCTGGCGGTCATTACTGATTGGAGACGGCACGCAAGTTCATGATGGGTGGAAGGACTGGGAACTGCACGAAGGCCTGAAATAGCCCTTCCTGCCTGTGATCCGTCCGCTAAGACTTGGGAAAAAGCAGCTGGGAGCTTGAAATGTTGATGTGTAACATTGATGGTGACTTGCTGTGCGGCTCAAAGCCTGCCCTCCCTTTTTATCTTTTACCCTACCCAGTGGGTCTCCAATCAGTGGGAACTGCACGAAGGCCTGAAATAGCCCTTCCTGCCTGTGATCCGTCCGCTAAGACTTGGGAAAAAGCAGCTGGGAGCTTGAAATGTTATATACTGCATTTATCCAAAAAGTACGTATGATATTTTGGATATTTCGCGCTTTGCCATCCTAATATTATATGTCGGGAACCCAGGAGCAATCTGGCAACCAACAGTAGGAGCCGCAGACCGGCAACGTTTTTTAGTGCAATAGCCAAAGGCAAAGTTTGTATTTAAAGGTGACACCTACAGAATGTCACATATCCATTGGTAAACCATCACTAGCCTTGCTAAACCATCACTAGCCTTGCTAGCATATTTGATGCTGTGGTTATTGCTCATCTGGGAGCAATTCGGTCTCCAATCGTCAAAGTCACTTCTTTGCGAGACCTGAAATTACAGCATTTGGAGACAATTCGAGTGGATCAACAGGAGAAACTCAACCGAGTTGCGCCCAGACAATCCTAGTAGGACTCAGAATTCAGTTTATGATATTGATGGTGTCACAACGGCACCAGGTGCTTAGTTCCAGGGCAGCAATAGTCTGCTGAGCCTCCGACGCATGCACGCCCAAAAGTGCGGCAAGGCAGAAGTGTGGAGAGCCTTTTCAGGTTGGCAATGTGTCGGATTGGGTTATTTGCAACAGAGACAAAACCCAGCAGCAAAATTGCTGGCAACCCAAAGGCGTGAACCAGCATCCTTTTGCATGGAAACTTGGCACAGCGTCGTCTCTTGCCAAGGAAGCTCCCAGAGAAAGGAAGTAACGATGGGTTCCAGGTTCGTTGCATCAGTGGTTGAATGGCTGAAGGGCTGAAAGGCCCTCCCTAGGCGCCCTAGGCCCAGTCCCTCTGAATGCATCGCCTGACAGGCAGAGCCATATGATGTCTGCAGCTGGACGCCCTTTAGATGTGATGCCCGGTCTGACTTTGAGCATCAGGGTGGATTGAAAAGTTGTGTCCCGTGCGGTTCGAAGAGGTGACATGTGCCACAAGATGCAATGGAAAACTGACATTCATTGATGTGTTTGAATGGGATATTGGGCAATGATGGTCAATGCAGTTTGGAAGTGTTTGCCGCGATGCAGCCCTCATGCAAATGACCTTCAATTGTTTTTTCTTGCCAATGTTCCTCATCTTCTATGGGCTCTTTCAAGTGTATCTTTCGTTTCAATCAAGGCATTTGTCAGAGTTGAAATCAAACGGATTTTCAAAATTCAAGACACACATTTCCAGTTCAATAAAGTTGTATACAGAAAGGCAATTAAAAAACGAGTCAGAAGAGAAAATCTGAATATTTCAAACATGCATGTCTCAATCTTGTTTATCTTCTTACTTTCGTTCAAGATTCTGCCATCTTCAAAAATTGGATGTTGCAACGGGACATCATCCCTTGGACGTGGCTGTGGCTATACACGTTGCATGTGCAACTGGAGGTCACTGAGGTCACTTGATCGAACGATTCTGGAATTTTGGATCCGTTCATGTGACATGCGCTGGTCAGGGCGTTGATATTAAGTATCATATGTTCATAAACCGTGACATATCTGAGACTTGATATTTGATATGTATGTTCTATATTATGTATTTCATCGCTTTGACATTGAGTATTTAGTTTTTGATTTATGTCATTGTTTAATTACTTCACAAGCAATTTCTAATGCCCAATTCAAGATAGCATGCGTTTACGCAGATCCCCGTAACTATGAGGGGTTCTTACTTCTCATAACGGATGTGCTTTGTGAAAATGATGGATCTGTCCACACCTGCCCTGTCAGGGTGTCCAAGATGCCATTGAAGATGCCCAACGTTTGGTCATTCCAAGTGTATCTGGTGCTCTTAGCACTCCAGCGTGGGACCTTAGATCATCCGGTTTTTTCCACAGATTCCATAGCAATCGACGGCACAGATTCTGTGAGCTGAGGCCGAGATTCATGCCGCCTTGGAACCAGCTTGGAAAAATCTCGTGGAAGAACGTAATGCTGCAGGATTGGTAGCACCAAAGGACTGAGCATGGTAGTGAAAGCATGGGTTCTGCAGTTTCCAGAACCGAATTGAATTAACTTATGATGTAGGATGTTTTTCGAGGTTTCCAAACGTTTTGCCACATCGTTTTGTGCGTGATGAGTGTTTCTTGCTGCTTCACATATCACTTCAAAGAAAGAAACGGAGAAAACGCACAGGAAGGGCACATCCCGAAACTCTACTCACCGTAGGTGACTGTCATCAACCCATCGTAAATTTCTAGAAATAGAGGGATGGCTCAATGACTATTCTCCATGAGCCAACTGACGGCAACGCACTGCGAAAGGAGGAAGGTCAACCTCAAGCACCTCTTGGGAAAGAAGAAGCGGCCTTTCAATACCATCGAGTTCAACGAGGAGAGGCTGGACAATTATACAACAGGATGGTTTTTGGTCGTTTTTCGATGTTTCACTTAGTGCGGGGTATGTGTTTGTGTGCTTCATAGAGGTGAGACATCGTTTGAATCATCATGTCATGTTGCTTACATTTTGCGTATAGATTTGAAGTCCTATTCACAGATCATGTCTTTTTCCGAAGCATTTCAAACTTGAAATTCGAGGATCTGTGACCCGATTCTTTGAGGTCTGTTTGTTTTTTTTGTTGCGTCTCTTTGAGGTGGATTCCGCGCGCTTGTTGTTGGTCTTCGGCCTGGTGCCCTCCGCTCGCTACGTGGAGGAGGACCTGCGGCGGTTCTTTGAGGTGTCGCAAAACGCCACCAGCAGGTGCGATTCAGTTCGTGCGGCAGGGTGACACCAAAATGTTCAAGACAGGCATAGGACACGCCATGGTTTTTTGTGAGTGTTTTTGATGATTTATGATGCTTTTGCTGTTTAGAGTTTGATGAATTTGCTTGATTTTGACTAGATGATCCATGTTTCGATGCAAATATCGCAAAGACGACACCACACCAAACGATACACGAATTGTGTTGTTTTTGCAGTAGCGCTGAGGGGCGAAGTGCAAAGTCAGTTGGCATCGCAACGCTATGCTGATGGTGCCACACCACTACACATGGCGGCGATGTGCCTTGTCATGTGAACATGTTTTCACATGTAATGTTTATATTCGTTACTCCAGCCCACCGGACTTGCAGGTTTGTTTCATCCAACTCACAATTCATATGTGATGAATGATGAATCTCAAGATTTATCCGGTTCATCCAATTCAGTGTGATTACTCCAAAAATCCCGAATGATTTTTGTGAAATGACAACCACGCAACACCATGCGACCATCCGACGGTTCTAGCAAAGGTTTGGAATCAAAGAATCATTAAGATCTTTGTTACGCGCCGGTGCTGATCTCAATGCTACCACCAATGCAGGAGAGATTCGGACCCGTGTTGATACGTGTTGATGGTTACTAGTTATTTCATATTTGTCGTAACCTATTGAACGACATTAGAAGTAGCTCTTTTTCTCGAGTTGGATGTTGGATTGTTGAAACTTGAAATATACAGATTCAATTTGGGACATTTTGGACGTGTTGTTTCCCCTGTGCTTGATGGATGCAAAGGTTTTCTTCAGTTCCACAGCATCTCCGTTGTTAGCTTCGGTAGTTGATGGATCTTTGTTTGATCTTTGCTCTGCAGTGTTCGAGGTCGACTGTACCCTTTGGCAGGACTGCAGCCCCTCCATGCAGCAGCCATCGCGGGCCACAGCGACATCGTCCAAATCCTTGTGGAGCATGGAGCCGACGCCAACTCTCGCCACCGTTTTGCAGGAAATTCAGCACTGCAACTGGGATGCCGAAAAGTTAGCAGATTCATCCAGGCCTGAAGACCCAAACATCAACCACAACCTGGAACCGCAAAATGACCGACCTGTCTACCCGCCGTAAGTATAAACGGTATGAACCTTTTGCACCTTGTGCACCTTCTGGATTGTATCCTTCTGTTCATCCTTTTTGATTAAAACTGCAATGGAAAAGAAACCACACACCGCAGTTCTATCAACAAGCTAGCCATGATACTATAAATACTATAAAACTGCTACGGTTTGAAGGTTTTTTGTTGCCCTTGGTGTGTATCACAGTGTACGTCACCACGACTTCCAAGGCACTTTGCTGCGGAGATGGGCCACGTGGAAGTGGTGCGTCGCTTGTGCGACCTCAAAGCCGATGTGGAAGCGGAAAAGACACAAGGAGGCAGGAGCTAAGGGGGCTCAATTCCAGTTTGAATGGCATTTTCAAGTGGAAAAAACATGTTTTTTCTGTGACATTCATTGATACAAAAGCCTGCAGTAGTAATTACTGGGAAAGAGAGGCAAAAGTCATTATGTGTGTGTTTGGAAGCCTGGCGCTAGAAAGGATGCCAGACACTCAGAGTGTTACAAGTACAGTATGAAGTGAGGCATATGAGGCGAAGAAATTTGCAGGGACATGGCAACCTTTTGAATCTCTGAATTTATAGATTCAGATGTTGACCGCTGGAAGGTACAGCTTTGCACACAGCTGCGGACACCAACAATGCGGCGGTGGCGAAGGTCCTTCTGGAGGCTTTTTCTGCATATGAAGTGCCACAGATATGTAGTTGAGATATTAATGTATGTTGATACAAACGGACCATGATACAAGTGAGAGATGTGGTGGGGTATTGCACTAAAAGTTTTTGGTCCAAGACTCAAAAATTCCATGAGAATTTGACAAGGAAACCTGTGGTGCAAATCCTGAAGCTCTGCTACTGGGTGATACCGTTCCACTCTACCTGGCAGTGTCTTGGTTTCAAACGTGATTCGGCGATGTTTGGCGACTTTAAGAGTTGAAGATGCCAAGGATTTTATTGTAACTGCCCTGACGTTAGGTCCGTTGCCACCAATCCGACACATGTGTTGTGATAAGATGTGAATGTGGGTGGATTTGTTTGCCAAGCTCATTCGGAACATTGCACTTTGTCTTTGTTTTGTCGAGAGTTGGAATGGTGTCCAAATTTAGACAACCCAGTTCTGATTTGTTGACCTTTGTGTTTGTAGCTTTTGCTTTGCTGCCGTTTGTTAGATCCAGAAGTCATCCCTAACCCGACCTCGCTGGAATCTGGAAGTAGTGTGGCACTTATGTTTCAAAGGTGCTCGTTGTTTGCAACTGCCGAGGCTGGTCGTGGATTTCCAGAAGTCATAGACGTGCTAATTGCAGCTGGTGCCAATCCTGACAGGAGTTTCTGAGTGGATTTGAACTCTAAAGCAACAAGACCTTTGAAGTGAAGGGAAGGAATGGCCTTTGAAGGAAATCACCCAACTTGAGATCATGGAAAGAACGAAAAGAAGATGTCGTTACTGCTTAAGCATCTTTCAACATTCATTTTTTATATCAACCTTGAAAGCATCAAAACCATTCCTCACAAGACAGAAAACCTCCCAGGACCTTGCGCGCACGGCAACGTTTGCACCGTGGCGGCGGTAACATTGTGGGGGCCTTGCCCGGTAGCACTCCGAAGGCACCAGGCTGGGAAGAAGCCAATGGCGCCACGGCGTTGCCACGTGGTTTGCAAGGGCTTTTTGGACGGAGTTGGGTCCGTGAGGTGTTTTGAAGTTTTTTTTTTCGGAAGGTTCCTTTTGCATTCTTGTTGATGCTTGTTGGGTCAAACGTTGAAACTGATGACGGGAGCAAGAGGAAATATGTTGGTTAACATGAGGTTAACATTCGAGGCGATGTTTTTTCAGGACCCCTGGTGTTTGCCCCTCTCGTTCACGGTTTCTGTTCATGGTCTGAGGCACAATGCCTGTGAGAACGGCCACCTTTTGGCAGTGAACGCCTTGTTGGATTCTGGCGCGCGGCAGTTGAACACCATGGAAGGTGAGTCTTTGGGGTGTGGAATGGGAAGAAGAAATGCCAAGAACATGGTAGCAGCAAGTTGTTTAGTGAAGATTAAAATGGAAGAAGATTTGCCCACTTGAAGATGATTGCTCAGTCGAGTGAGAATCGGAGTTGGGAACCTGTGGAAAGACATATCTATATAATCAGAGTTTTCACCACAGATGCCTGCACGACTCAGCACAGGTGTGACACCACTGATCACAGCTCTTCAATATTCTCATCCTGACATCGCTTTGGCATTGTTGGATGGGAGGACTGAGAGAAGTGAAGTCTCCCGCAGTGAGTTGTTCTTGCGTTGAGGGCTAGGGCATTCACCTAGGCTAGAGAATGAAGAGAAGCAATGTGTTTCGTGGGACAACAGGACACCCGCCAACATTGACACGACTTCGCCAAAGGACGGGCAACGTGGCGAGAAAAGTTGAGAACGGCTTGTTCAGAGTGGGTTCAAGTTTGATTGTTTCGAGATCAGGCAATATTCGTCTACTAAATTGAATCCGATCAAGCATGTGCGTTATGTTTTTGAGTTGATTGGTTTAACAAGTTGGTTCATGTTTATTTCATTGAAGTGTATCATAACATCATCTTATGTTAGAGTTGTTGATAGCCCTTGTGACATGTGCTTTGAGACCTCATCTTTGTAGGATGAGTTGATGATGGCATGTTTGACCTGTAGGAGCCTACTTGTAGTAAAGGCATGTTTTATTAGAACCAATTTGTAGTGCTTTGCTGGGGCACGACCGAAATGTAGCTACAAACTCTGTGCCCATCTGCGGGCACCTTGGTTGATATTGCAACAAACCGTGGCAGCTGATTTGACCCCTTCCAGCGATTTGTTGAGATCATCGCTTTGAAGGCTTTAGAGTCAAAGTCCGGTAGGTTTGCTGCTG